>JAJOOE010001379.1:0-26744 GCA_036250405.1 Solanum raphanifolium | reverse complement strand
TTTTTATCTTTTTATTATGTCTAGAAAATACCCCAATTCTTGGGGTGTGATTATGTAATTATGGGCTGATTTAGTTTATGGGTATTGCTAATTGTTACTTTAAATGCTATTTAGAAGTGACTTGAATCATTAATTGTGGTTTAATTTAAGAATTATAGTTGCAAATGCAGTTCTACCCTTGTGTTTATGGATTGCTCAAGAGAGAGGTTTTAAAACTAAGTTTATTGGTTGATGGTCAGTGGGTATTGGGTTGACATGGGCTCAGCTCGAGAGGGTGAATCGTAAACCCAATTTCAGACATTCAGCTCGAGAGAGTGAATGGACTAAGGTGTGGGTTGTCCTTATTTCTCATGCTTGTTGATGTTCGAGAGATTCAGGGTAAATTGTTCGAGAGAAAGTTTATCTCCTCCACCGCCTAGCTTACGCACTAATATCTAGCTATTTGCTAATTGTTACAATTACCCATTTTCTATATTAGCCTATAATCGAATCACCTCCCAAGAACCCGTCTCATTATTGTTATTTTGTATTGTTTGCCACTGTTTGTAGTTGATAATTCCAAAGCAAAACCCCCATTTGACATTCGTGTCACCCCAAATTTGAATGATGTCTCTATTCGATAAATTCTATTCCTATGACTGATTTGAACACATTCATATTTCCATTTGACTCTCAAACACGTACCACTTCCTGTGGGATTCGACCCCAACTCCTTTAATTGAATTTTATACTGACTAGCGATCGTTGACACTTAGAATTGGATAAAGTGTCCTTGAAACGTTAATCAGTAGGGGTTTGATGAAATCAAAAAGTTGAATATATATAGATAGAAATGAAGGAATACCTAAAGATATCTTAAAGTTTTAGATTAAATATTTGGAGGTTATGAATATGAAAAGTTGAGAGTTATGGATATTAAGAGTATTAAAATTGAATAGAAAATTAGATTTTAGTTATAAATGTGAATATTTAAAGAAAATAAAATAAAATAAATAAATGAAAATAGAAATAAAATATAAAGCTAACAAACCATGTAGATTTGCACCCTTTGAAATTATAAGATTTCATTATCTTTCACAAAAGAGAATACTTTATCCACATAAATTATATCATTTATGAGAGGAGTTACAGAAAGAGGAAATGTTGAGTAATTTATGTAGAGATTTTTGGATTTATTATTATTATCACTATTATTATTATTATTATTATTATTATTATTATTATTATTATTATTATTATTATTACTACTACTACTATTATTATTATTATTATTATTATTATTATTATTATTATTATTATTATTATTATTGTTGTTGTTGTTGTTGTTATTAATATTACTAGTATACGTACCCACACCTTGAACAGTTAATTGATAAATGTACTTGTAAATATTGATAATTTAAATTTTAACTTATTATAAGATAATATTATAAAATTTATATGTTATCATTTACCACCTTAATATGTTATAAAAAGCTTAGTTCATTGTCCAGATTAGACAATAGTTATTTTTGAGTATTATTTAATTTATTTAATTATTAAATTATTCAAAATCATAAATACTATCACCCTATCCATATTATCCTCTTGTTAGATTAAAATAAATATAGCTAACAAAAGTCCAATGATTATGACATTGTAAGCGTAAAACTAAGAAATTTTAACTGCTTGGATACCATAATCTAGGCATATTATTGAAAATTTTAAATGTTGTATTTCAATTTTTTTAAAACTCATATCAATTAGATAATGTTTTAAAATGATATTTAATTATATGAATATTTTACTACAATAGAATTCTTACAGTTAAATGATATTTTCATAAGTTTATTTACAAATCAATTTTGCATAACACATTGAATATATAAAGATTATAACCACCTGTTCCCGTAATTATAGAAAAGCCATTGGAGAAAAGTTTTGGGCAGGAAAACTTTTTGGTAGTAGCTTGGAATTTCCTACACTAGTCCATTATTGAACGAAATCGGAGTCAGTGCGGTCTAGGAAAATATGGTAACAAATTAGAGATCTGATAATGAATTTGATCGCATGAGTGGATAGCTAAGATGTTAAAGAACCCGTACGGCTTTACGAAATTAAATTCGGGCAAGTAGAACTCCCAAAACTAATCTTAGCGTGAATGGGTAGTTTCTGAGCGTCGTGGGTTGAAAGTGTGTTGTGAAATGGGGGTTTGAAACTCTAATTCCAAGGTTCTATCTCAGTGTTAGCCGCCAAGGGGGGCCGCTGTAGCGGGCCAGTAGCGAATTAAGTTGGATATAAACCCCAAAAATGCCATTAGTCTACAAACTTCTCTCTTAAGAGTTAGGAGACGAACCAGGGCTAATTCCTGACAGTTTTTCACCATTCTTGAAGCTAAAGGTAAGGTTTTTACTCCCCGAATCCATTTTTTGATCCGTAGAATGTAAATTCATGGGTAATTATTATTGGGGGAGGGTTTATGACATGTTTTAGATGGTGGAGAAAGCCCTAGCTACACCTTAGGATAATTAGTTTGCCTATGGTTGATAATGTCGATTGTAATCCGGGCGATTAGGCTTTGTTTATTGATCCTCGCATTATTGATTATGTGTAGACCAAGAACAAGAGGAAAGAATTCGGAAAGGGAATAATCAAGTTTCTTAGGAGTAGGAATGAACGATTGTATTCCATGAACCAATACTTGTTCGAGTTAGGAGATGGTTGTGAATTCATGTTTCTATGATGTATATTAGTAATTACTTCATTATAATGCATATATATAGGCGAATGTTGCACTATTGATCACACTAATCGTAAATGAGTATGAATGAATGATTGTATGCCATGAACTAACACTTGATGGTATGATTATGAAAATGTACATTGTGATTGTGATTATGGCTTGTTTAATGGATCGTGCGTTCCAACACACAAACTTGGATCGGGTACCATGTTCTGGTACACTAACAATTTGGGTATGGGTTCCATGAGAGGACTATTGACTTGTCATATATGTGTATTATTGAGAATGTTGAATGGTACATGGATCCTTAAAGGATGACTGATATTTTATATGTTTGGTATATTCCTGTTTTATTATGTTGTGGTTACTTGTATATGTTTTACTTATTGGAATAGCCGCGTGATCCTATGAGTACACTGTGGTTGTGTAGTGATACTGCACTTGTTCTTTCTTTGATGAGTACATGGCATCTTCAGGCGGTTACTGACAAGCCTCATCTAGGAGATCAGTGATCGAAATCGAATTCAAGGGTGAGCCAGTTCTTCTAGGCTGCCATGGTTCTCATTATGTTTAGTCCATTTCTACTCAGACTTTGACTAGTACTTCAGATATTCATATGTATAGTTGGGGTTGCACCCATTTTCTTAGACTTGTCGTTAGTAGATGTTTTGGTACATTGACTTTCAGCTTCTAGGCATTATTTCTTTATTGTTGCTAGACTGTTGGAGTTAATGAGAACTCTACTTTAATTTTGCATTTAAACCGACTTCTATATCTTTAAATGTCTAGTTCTTGGGTTAGCTAAATAGTTTTAATAGTTCTCCCATCCGAGGGCTAGTGTGGGTGCCAATCACGACGGTTTGGGTCGTGACAAAGTTGGTATCAGAGCCCTAGGTTCATTCATCTCGGGGGTACCAAAACGAGTTTAGTAGAGTCTTACGAAATGGTATGGAGACGTATGTACCTTTCCTCGAGAGGCTATAGGACTTTAGGAAATCTCTTTGTTTTCTTTTGTCTCCCTTCATTCTATAACTTGGTTCTAATTGGTATCTGGTGATCCAAATTGGTATCTAATCTCCTTCACTCTTCTATCCACAAATGGTTAACACTAGGTTCAACGGCGTCTCGCCCGTAGCTCCCGTCTATTCGCCAGCTGAGGAATTCGAAGCAAGAGTTCGCGGTCGAGGCAAGGGTAGAGACCGAGAAAGGGTAGTGCCTACTAGGGATGGAGCACCAGTTGAGAATTCTTCTAGGAATGAGGTTCTTCCTGCACATCATGAAGAGATAGAGGAGATTGTAGAGGTTGAGAATGAGGAGAATGTTCGACAAAAGGAAGAGGTGCAGTCTGAGGCTACAGGTATTCCTCCCTTAGACCCACTGTAAGCTCAATAAATTATGTCGTTCCTGAAAGGATTGGTTGGCCATGGAGTTCTTCTCACAGTTCAAGCAACTGAAGCACCTGCCAATCCCCCTATTGCTATCAATGTCCCTAAGGTGGGTGGAACTGTAGGTAATGATGCCTTTTTCTGCCCTTTGTTGGGTCCCGTAATAAATGGTAATGAGCACGAGATGTTGACTAAGTTCTTAAAATTAAAACTGCCTGTGTGCTATGGTTCCAAGAGTGAGGACGCATATGAGTTCATTCTAGATTTTTATGAGAGGCTTTATAAGTTTAGAATTGTCCATGAACATGTAGTAGAGTTTGTGACTTTTTAGCCTTAAGGTGAGGCTAAGTAGTGTTGGAGAGATTATGTGGAGTGCAGATATCCAACTTTACCCCCACTCACTTGGACCAAGTTTCATGCTCTGTTCTTGGAGAAGTATGTGCCCCGAACTTTGAAAGATCGTAAGATGGATGAGTTCATGGCCTTGGTGCAGGGTGGTGTGTCTGTGGCTGCATATGAGGCTAAGGTTCATGCTTTGTCTAGATATGCTATGCAATTGGTGACTACTGAGAAAGAGTGGATCCGTCTATTTGTTAAGGGACTGAATTCTGAGTTGCTAGTATTGTCTGTTCATATTACCTCAGCAGGAAAAAGCTTCAACGCGGTGACTGATTTTGTGAATAAGGTAGAAGGAGTTAGACGTGATGGGCAAGCTAAGGCTTTGGCTAAGAAAGCTAAGAATACAAGTAACCTTTAGGGTACTTAATCTAGAGGTTTAGGGAGGACGACACTTGCAGCTCGGCCAATTTAGTTCGTTATGCCCGCTTCTACAGGTAATTACTCGAGAACTCTACCTCATAATTTGATTCAAGATAGCTATGGAGCTGCATCTTAGAAGGGAAGCAGGTTATTTTTCTATCGTACTTGTTATAGTTGTGGAGAACTTAGGCATTTGAGATGAGATTGTCCCCACCCGAGCAAGTTGGATTCCGTGCAACAGAAGACTAGAGTAGTCGTACTCGTGGGAAATGGTAATAATTATCGAGGATATCCACAAGGTGGGCGAGAGGGAAATTAGTGGGCCGATGGAGGTAGGGGAAATGGTAATGAAGGTAGGGGTACAGTGCAGCCAGGCAGGGAATCCCCCGTCATGATGACAGGGCACAGTGTTATTCCTTTCCGAGGAAGGCCGAGGCAGAGGCGTCTGATGCAGTGATCACATGTACTATTCTTGTCTTTGACCGAATGGCTAATGTGTTTTTTGATCCGGGTTGTACTGATTTTTTTATGTCTGTTCAGTTTGCCTCGGGATTTGATATGATTTGTGATGTATTTGATGCCCCCATCCATGTTTCTACCCCAGTTGGAGAGTCTGTCATAGTCATCCATGTCTATCTTGCTTGTCCTATCTTGTTTATGGGTTTTTAGACTTGGGCTGATTTGGTGATTTTGGATATGATTGACTTTGATATAATCTTAGGCATGACTTGTTTTCCCCCTATTATGTTGTGCTTAAATTTAACACTAAGTCTGCGACTCTAGAAATTTCGAGTAGGGAAAAGTTAGAGTGAGAAGGGGTGTACAAGCCTATGCCAGCTCATATCCTCCATTCGGGCTAGGAAATTTGTGGGCAGGGTTGTTTGGCATATTTGGCTCATATTCGGGAGTTTAGTCTTTTGGCTCATATACTTGAGTAAGTTCAGTCTTTTGGCTCATATACTTGAGGACAAGCAAAAGTTTAAGTTGGGGTGTTGATGAGTCCGAGATTGAGACTCATTTAGGGCATTATTTATAATGATTTAGTGTCCTCAAATGCTTATTTTGTGTTAATAATTGACGTAAAACCCTTGATTCCCAGGTATTTAGATTGAGGAACAAAGCAAGGACACTAATTTACAAAAAGGAACAGAGTGAGCTGAAAGAATGAAGAAAAGAAAGCCTGGTGATCACCTACTTGGAGATTCGTCAAACAACTTCTTGACCGCCTAAAGCTCCAGTGTGCCAAGCCCTAAAGTAAAGAACCAAGTCAGCAAGAGAAAGGAGCAGTCGGTGGATCGCCGAGTGGTTCCGCGACGCAATGTTGGATGGCCCAAAGTTATAGACCTTGAGGATGCTGAAGGCCAAGGCAGAAGGGCGATGGAATTGACCAAAGGGCGTATCGCTTAGTGGATCGGCGAGTCCAACTTACTTCACCGAGTAACTCTTCGCAAAAAATATTTGGCGACCATTAATACTTTTTTGAGCATTTAGTTTAGTTTCATATTTTCATTACAACAAAATTTTATTTTCGAATTGGAATTATTCTAATGATTGAAGTAAGTTTTCTCCAGTTTTCCTAAGCTTTAAAGAATCGAAGTTTTTCACTATTTAGAAAGTGGAAGTGGCTCTTTGAGATTCTTCGACATGGAACATTGTAAAAACAAAATTAATCTTAACCAGTTGATGGAAACTCAATTTGGTAATGATTTTTATCTTTTTTTGATGACTAGCTAAAACCCCAATTCTTGGGGTGTGATTATGGGCTGATTTAGTTTATGGATATTGCTAATTGTTACTTTAAATGTTATTTATATGTGAGTTCAGTCATTAATTGTGGTTTAATTAAAGAATTGTAGTTGCGAATGCAGTTCTACCCTTGTATTTTTGGCTTGTTCGAGAGAGAGGTTTAAAAACAAAGATTATTGAATGATGGTCTATGGGTATTGGATTGTCATGGGTTAGCATTGAGAGAGTGAATCCTACACCCTTTTTCCACACATTTAGCTCGAGAGAGTGAATGGACTAAAGTGTTGGTTGTTCTTATTTTGCATGCTTGTCGATATTCGAGAGAAATCAACTTGATTCGGGGTAAACTGTTCGAGAGAATGTTTACCTCCTCTGTAGTCTAGCTTACTCACTCATATTTAGCTATTTTCTAATCTATTCAATTAACCATTTGTCTATATTAGCCTATAATCGAATCACATCCTAAGAACCCGTCTCAGTATTGTTATTTAATACTGTTTTCTGCTGTTGTAATTGATAATTAAAACCAAAACCCCCTTATTGGACATTCGTGTCACCCCTGATTTAAATTATGTTTTTATTCGATAATGTCTATTCCTATGACTGACTTGACCATATTTGTACTTCTCAATTGAATCTCGAACACGTACCGCTCCTTGTGGAATTCGACCCCAACTCACTTAGTTGGGTTATATACTGATTAACGACCGTTGATGCTTAGAATTGGATGAAATGTCTTTGAAACGTCTTTAATCAAAATGGCACCGCTGCCGGGGACTGGTGTTGTTTGACATTTTTTTTGTGAAGTTGAATCTACTTACTTGTAGTTTTGGTTTGTGTGTCAATCTATTCAACAGAAGAAATGAGTGTCACTGGAAGGAATGGTAGCCAAGTGGGCCACAAAGATGACATCGGTAACCTCAATGATGTAACTGAGCCGAATGTTAATGACCATCATCTGATGGGTGGAATTGGTGCCATTCGCTCTCCTCCGGTTGAAGGAACGTTGTTTTCCACATCACGAGCACTGTGTTGCAGCTCTTGGAATTGAAAGGGTTGTTTGGTGGGTTGGTTCATGAGGATCCCCATGAGCATATAAGAAACTTTGTTGATGTTTGCGGGCCGTTATCCTTCAAGAACATATCTTAAGAGTCGGTCTGGTTGAGGTTGTTCCTGTTTTCTCTCATGGGAGAAGCGTGCAAGTGGCTGGCTGAATTGCCAAGAGACTCCATCACTTCATGGGAAGAGCTTGTCGCCGCATTTCAAGGGCGAATTTTTCCTCCTTCGAAGTTGATGACACTGCAGGATAGCCTCCAAAGCTTCAAGCCTTTGGAGGGTGAGCCAATTCATGAGACTTGGCTAAGATTCAAGAAATTGGTGTTCCAATGCCCAACTCATGTTTTGTCCGGCAACGTTTTGCTGCAATACTTTTACCAAAGCCTTGATTCGGTAAACAAGGGAGTAGTTGACCAACTTTCTCTGGGAGATTTGATACAACAACCTTACGTTATAACATCCCAGCTCTTGGATGGTATGACAAAAATTAATCGAGCATGGCTTACACACGAAGATCAGGTCTCCCCTCTCACTTTCAAATTGACAAAGGAGCAGCTTGAGAAAGATCAAGAGAGGGACTAAAACATGGCAAAGATCATGACCCAACTTGACATTTTGTCAAAAAATGTCATGGGAGCTGGTGCTAGGAGTGTCAATGTTGTGGGTGTTGGGTGTGTAAACCCCGGAAGAGGCCAAGTTTGAAGCGATGTAAAGAAGAGGTGAAATTCCTAGCAAATGAAGGAGGTGTTTATCGTGAAAAATACCGGAGGTAGGGTGGTAACCAAGGTTGGAATAGGGATGAAGGCTGGAGAGATCGTGATAGAGAGTGGAGGGATCGTAACCCCACATGGAAGGAAAGAGACGGAGACAAGGATAGGTATGTTCCTCCCTATGACCCCCAAAAGCCCAAAGATTCTAAGGGTGGCCGGTCTGAGGATATGCTCTCTTGTATTCTCAACGAGGTTAAGGGGTCTGATAAAATGTTGAAAGAGGTGAAGGAAGATATATTGACCCTTAACCAAACAGTGACCTCTTATTCTATCTCTATCAAGCTGTAGGAAACCTAAATGGGTTAGATTTTATCTCATTTAAACCCGACACAACAAGGGGGTTTCCTAGTGACACTATGGAAAATCCCAAAAATGAGGTTTGAGCGAGGACTTACGTCGTGCCACGACGTTAACTAAGGCGCTGCTTGGGAGGCAACCCATGTTTTTATTTGCTTTCCTTTTGTTTTAGAAATGATCATGTGTGTTGATTGTGCAGGTGAAAAAGTGGAATGTGTTTGAAAAGTGGTGATTGGCGAGCAAAATGTCCAGTCGGTGACTCGCCAAAAGGGTTGGCGAGCCCGACTTGGACCGTCGTTGGACTCAAGAAATTTTGAGGTTGGAGTCTGTAAAACTCAGTGGCCCCAAGAGAAAATTGTTGTGTCAATGAACATGTCAGCGATCACAACTTTGTCCGCCGTTTGGACCCACAAATTAACTGGAGGTCCTGTAAAACTCGATGAGGTAAGTGACCATTCGGTTTGTTGCCGAGTGGCTCGACGACGAAAATTAATGTCGCCGAAAGGGCGAGAACTAGACGGTTTTTAATGCCCAAAGGTTTAAAATTTCAAACTCTTTTACATTCCCTCACTTTTTAACTTTACAAGATCATACCCGCACTATAATTTTCTGTATTTTTGCATTTTACCGCTGGTTAGTCGTTGATTGTGTGCTCAGAGTTGGAGTTCTTTGCCGCCTAGCTTTTCAAACTATTTATTCAGCATTAAAGGTTGGTTTTTCGAACCCCAAACTTGTATTTAGGACTTTTTACTCATTTGCAATTATTTTGATCTTAGTAATGTATGATGGGCCTCTGAATCCATGTTTGTGTGCTTGTTTACCCAATTTAATTTGAATATCATGCCTAAAATGCCTAATTGTTAATTTCCCAAATTTCGTGCTTAAAAATTGATCTAAATTGTTGGGTTGTCCTTAATTAGTGTTAGTTCTAGTCAGGTGAAGTCTAAGTAACCCATAATTGTGCTAAATGACGTAGTTAGCCCAATGATGGAGCGTTTGACATCATTCTTTAGGGCATAAGTCGTCAAATCGCAAATTTTGGCCAAACCGGGAGAAGTCTAAGTATCCCGGCGGCATCGGGCTAATGGGTCTGAGTCTAATTTATTAAGTGTATGGTTTGATTTTGTTTTTGGGGGCAGCGGGATTGATTTTTGAAGTCGGGGTGAAAATAGGCACGTTAGGCAGTTTGGTGAGCTAGGTCGAGCTCACCGAACCACTCGGCGATTCATTGAATACTCTTCGATCTCCTTTATTTTCATGCTAATATTGAATTTTGGTTCTGTAACTTTTGGCGAGAAGCTTGAGTTCACCGAGTGCACTCAGCGACTCATCGAAAGTATTCTTTGATCTCCTTTTCTCTGCCCCTCGCCCTTAAAATACACTGTAACTTTCGGCGGGCATGTATGTGCTATCAGCGATTCGCCGAAAGGCCCTTCCCATCGCCAACATGCCAATTTTTCTGGAAAATTCTGAGACAGTCCTTTTAGCGAACCAGATATGGCTCACCAAAGTGATTCTGCGATTCATCGATCAATTCGACGAGTTTGTCTGAATCTTTCTTTCTACAACTTTGCTTGAACTGTTCCTAACTTTCTACAATGTGTTTGTAGATATGGCTAAACCAAAAGTGGCAGGTAGAGAGATGCTACCCATCAAGAGCGCTAAGGAAATAACAATCAATGAGGATGCAGTTGTATCTAGGGAAAAGGCTACCAAACTTCCCACCACAGGTTGAAAGGGAAAACGGAAAGGCAAAGCACCTGCTCCTGAAAGGGAAAACGGAAAGGCAAAGCACCTGCTCCTGCATCACGAGACACTAGCTCCGACAAAGACGAAATCTATGCCACTCACCTCACCACTTCTGAGAGTGAGGGTGAGCAATATGATCCTCGGGCTACCACTTTTGAGCCTGAGGATGATGATTTGGTGTCAACCCAAAGAGCAGAGCTGCGATCCAAGAGGTTAAATGATCCGTCTATGATTAGGACACCACTACTCCTCCTGCTCTAGCACAGGCTGTGGCTCCAGCAGCAGCTGCACAGGGTCCTCATCCCCGGTGTATGAACATTCTGAAGACCGAGAGGCTGAGGTCCATTATAGAGGAAAAGAAATTGTCAACTAATGGAGTCATAGACAGATACCCCGAAATCATGAGATGCTTGAGGTCCTACAAATTTCCAGCTATTCACTAAACCCCGCGGTCCTTATGTCCCAATTGGGTCTAGGAATTCTACACTGCCTACGGAGCCCTCGTACTACAAGAGAAGAAGTAGGCTGCCAAATTCAAGCCGGTAGACTATGTGGTTGTCAGGGGCAGAAAAGTGAAGTGTGATAGTGATGCTATCAATGCCATCCTAGAATGTTCAACGAGAATTGAGGATGAATGTCAATACAAGATCAGGAAAAAAAAGTTGGAGAATATGAAAAAGTTGTTGGCTCCTCTGATATCTGACAGTACTCCCAAGTCGATCGAGGTTGGAGCACCCATTGAAAAGAAATACCTTAATGTAGCAGCAAGGTTCTGGTTTGGCTTAATCAGCAGTACTATCATTCCATCCCAGAACGAGTTGATTCTCCGCCACGCAAAAGAATCCTGTCTTGGTTTCATCGTTGTTGGGACAAGCCTAAACTTGGGGAAGATCAGTGCACAAGAGATGGTCACGAGGGCCAAGCAGCACCAAACCTCTCTACATTTCTTGATGTTTATTACCGAGCTGTGCAGGCGGGCTCAGGTGCGTAGAGATGAGAAAAAGGATTTGGAAGTGATTCCCACCTCCTATACCGACACCCGGAGGATTAAGGTAGAGTACTTGAATGATGAGGCAGAGAAGAAGAAGGTAGCCCCGATGGATACATCCCCTATTATGGATACTGATGCATTACCTGCAGAGGCACCTTTACCTACTCCCGCCACTAGGCCTTCAAGCATATCTAGCACTGCCCCTTTCATGACTCCTAGTTCCTTTACAATCCCTTTGCCTCATAGGTCTGGTGCCTCTACTGCTGCTACTTCCTGGCCTCCGCTCACCCATGTGACATTACTACGGATGTGGCAGCTAGCCCATTCTGCTGATAGGAGCACCTCCAGGCTTAAGGCCACCATTCCTGGCATGATCGAGAGGTCCCTTGCTGATGTTGTGACACCCCTGAGTTCTACTATTGAAGCCCTTACGGCAAGGATAGCGGTGTGTGAGCATGGCCAAGGGGCCACTGAGGAGGTGGCGGCTCTAAAGGCCGCTATTGCTGAGCTGAGGAAAGATGTGGACCAGCTGAAATTCACTGACATGTCTATGATTTTCGAGACGATGGAGATCCTTGATATGTCAGTTGATCCAGCTATGCCTTTGGCCACCACTGGAGATGAGGTTCGAACTAATGAGGTAGGTGTTGCCGAATATGATGTTGAGACCGATGAGGAGCAACTGGGTGTTGATGAGAAGGATTCTTATGAGGGCCTTACAGAGATTGAGGAAGCCATGGTAGAGTGAGTTGCGCAGATCTCTTTGGCAGACACTCCCTTGGCTGACCTTAGTGGAGTTAGGAGTGCTGATGTGACACCGAGCACTGATCCCCCGACAGATGAAGCGACTGTTTAGACAGGACTTTCCTTACCTGGCTCTCTGTCATTTTTATTGATTTTTAGTGTGTTTATTGTATTTGAAGACAAATTGCTTTTTGTTTGTGGTGGGGTGAGGTATCTCCATACCTCCCTCTTGTGATTATTGATTTTGTTTATATATTGGGATTTTGTGCGGTAAATTGTGTTTTGGCAGTGTTTTGTAGATGTTTGAGCTTGTGGCTCCTTATTTTGAATGTAAATGGTTTTTTACCCGTCTTAAAAAAATTGCCACCTCTTGATTGTGTTTGAATGGGGTTGTTCTTGTGCAAATTTGAGTTTCGGTCTTGATCAATACCGATGACTTAAATATTGCTCTTAATCAAACAAAGCTGAATGTGCAGCTACGATGAAGCCAAATGAATTTGCATAGGCAATATGTGAACCTTTTGCATCTCGTTGTGACTAGCCGATTATCGAATTGAGTCTCTTATGGTGAACATTGCACACTAGCAAAAAAGTAGAGTCTTGTTTGTTATTGGTGCCAATGCCTTGTGTGATGATCTTACCGTGAACCATGTGTGATGACACCTAGAATTGGCCCTATTGGTCCAATTGACTAAGTGATGCAAGCTCTTGAAATGATCTTAGGCAACAATTCTAAAGAGTGAAACAATTTGACATTATACTTCTTTTGTGGCCAACCTTGTGAGTATGTGAACTTTGCTTGAACACCCTTTGAGCCTTAGCCTTTTCTTGGAAGAAACTTGATGCAATTGTAACCCTCTCTTTATCCATTCACCCTTAATCCTCATGAAGTGTGATTTGGTTGAATAGCCAACTTAGGCCAAAAGCCTAAGTTGGGGTGTGGTGAAAAGAGAAGGTAAATCAATAAATGTGAAGAAGTCTCCGTTGATCCATGATTTTGACAAAGATAGAACCCCTCCATACAAAAAAAAGAGAGAAGAGAAAAAGGAAGGAAAAAAATGAAAAAGAACAAGACTGAAAAAGTTCAGAAATTAAGTTTTGAATGTTGCTAAAGAAATGGGGTGTCCAATATACCATGGGAAACGAATAATAGGGTGAATTTTGAGCATGGGTATGAATGTTTAAGAAAAGGATAGAAAGTGAAGTTCATACGAAATTTCATGAGGATAAAAACTACTAAATCTAAATGAACATACCTTTACACTCAGCCCTGTTACAAGCCTTGAAAAGACCTTTTTGATCTTGAGTGAGATGAAGCGAGTGTTGATTGGAAAATAAGGGCAAACCTATGGGTAAAGTCATGCATGTGTTCATCTTTCTGAGTGTGAGAGTTATGTATGATTTTGGAGCTTTAAATTGTTAAAGAATAGTGTGTGAATATGGAATCATTCTTTGTGTGAGGGCATTTGAGTACCTTTGTTGAGCTTGAACTAGCATTTGAAGCAAGTATTGTGGACTTGAGAATCTTTGGTAATGGTGAGTCACTACTTGAACCTTTGAGTGCACAATTGATCTTTGCATGAGTAAGTTGAGGCTCTTTGTGTGCATTCATGATTGAGTCTTGAATAGTACTGTTTGAGACATCCTTTTTGAACTGCTGAACTTGAGTTTTACTTGATGACAAGCAAAAATTTAAGTTGGGGGTGTTGATGTGCTCGTGATTTTGACTCATTTAGGGCTTTATTTATAATGATTTAGTGTCCTCAAATGCTTATTTTGTGCCAATAACTGACGTAAATCGCTTGATTCCTAGGTATTTAGATTGAGGTACAAAGCAAGGACACTAATTTGCAAAAAGGAACAAAGCGAGTTGGAAAATTGAAGAAAAGAAAGCCTGGTGATCGCCAAGTCTACTTGGTGAGTCGTTGAATGACTTCTTGACCTCCTAAAGTTCGAGTTTGCCGAGCCCAGAAGGAAAGAACTATGTCGGCGAGATAAAGGAGCAGTCGGCGGATCGCCGAGTGGTTCCGCGATGCAATGTTGGATCGCCCAAAGTTACAAACCTTGAGGATGTTGAAGGCCAAGGTAGAAGGGTGATGGAATTGACAAAGGGCGTATCGCCGAGTGGATCGGCGAGCCCAACTTACTCCTAATAACTCTTTGCAGCAAATTTTTGGCGACCATAAATACATTTTTGAACATTTAGTTTAGTGTCATATTTTCATTACAACAAATTTTTATTGTCGAATTGGAATTATTCTGAGGATTGAGACAAGTTTTCTCTTGTTTTCCTAAGCGTTGAAAAATTGAAGTTTTTCACTTTTTAGAAATTGGAAGTAGGTCTTTGAGATTTTTCGACTTGGAACATTGTAAAGACGAAATTAATCTTACCTAGTTGATGGAGACTCAATTTGGTAATAATTTTTATCTTTTTATGATGACTAGCTAAAACCCCAATTCTTGAGGTGTGATTATGGGCTGATTTAGTTTATGGGTATCGCTAATTATTAGTTTAAATGCTATTTAGAAGTGAGTTCAGTCATTAATTGTGGTTTAATTTAAGAATTGTAGTTGCAAATGCAGTTCTACCGTTGTGTTTTGCTTTCTCGAGAGAGGTTTTAAAACTAAGATTATTGATTGCTGGTCTGTGGGTATTGAGTTGTCATGGGTTTAGCTCGAGAGAGTGAATCCAAAACCCTTTTTCTACATATTCACCTCGAGAGAGTGAATGGACTAAAGTGTAGGCAGTTCTAATTTTGCATGCTTGTCGATGTTCGAGAGAAAAATAGACTTGCTTCGGGGTAAACTGTTCGAGAGAAAGTTTACCTCCTTTATAATCTTGCTTACTCACTCATACTTAGCTATTTTCTAATAGTTGCAATTACCCATTTGTCTATATTAGCCTATAATCGAATCACATCCCAAGAACCCGTCTCATTATTGTTATTTCGTATTATGTGTTGTTGTTGTAGTTGATAATTAAAACCAAAATCCCCTTATTTGACATTTGTGTCACCCTCGGATTTGAATTATGTTTATATTCGATAATGTCTATTCCTATGACTGACTTGACCATATTTGTACTTCTCAGTTGAAACTCGAACACGTGCCGCTACCTCTGGGATTCGACCCCAACTCACTTAGTTGGGTTATATAGTGATTAACGACCGTTGACGCTTAAACTTGGATTAAGTGTCTTTGAAACGTCAGTAATCAAAGCTTAAGGCTCAAATCCAAGAGCTTCTTGATAAAAGTTTTATTTGTCCTAGTGCTTCCCGTGGGGTGCTCCTGTCTTCGAAACTTCTAATATCCGAAGGTGATATAGGTCTAGTCCAACTCTTAACCGCGTCCATCTTCTTAGGATCTACCTCGATAACTTTACTTGAAACAATATGACCAAGAAAAGCTATAGAACTTAGCCAAAATTCAGATTTACTAAACTTTGTAGAGAATTTTTGGTCCTTAAGGACCTGCAGCACAATCCTTAAATGGTTGATGTGATCGTCCTAACTTCTTGAATAGATCAATATATCATCAATGAACACAATCACAAACATGTCAAGGTATTCTCTAAACACACTATTCATCAAATCTATAAAAGCCGCCAGACCGTTAGTCAAACCAAAAGACATCACTAAAAACTCATAATGACTATACTGAGTTTGAAAGGCCGTCTTCGAAATGTCCTCTTCCTTCACCCTTAATTGGTGATAACCCGACCAAAGGTCAATATTGGAAAATTAATTTGGCCCTTGAAGTTGATCAAATAAGTCATCTATCCTCGGGAGGATACTTATTCTTGATGGTAACCTTATTCAATTATCGGTAGTCAATACACAAATGGAGAGAACCATCTTTCTTTCTAACAAACAAAACTGGGCACCCCATGGAGGGATACTCAGCCGGATGAATACTTTATCCAACAAATCTTTTAATCGCTCTTTCAATTCCTTTAGATCTGCCGAAGCCATTCAATAAGGAGGAATAGAGATAGGTTGTGTATCTGGGAGAAGGTCAATACGAAGTCTATTTCCCTTTCGAGAGGAATCCCGGGTAAATCATATGGAAACACTTCCGGAAACTTTTTCACAACGAGGACCAACTCAAGAATAGGGGTTTCAGAATTCACATCCCTCTACCTAACTAGATAGTACACACAACCCTTAGCAATCATCTTTATAGCTCTAAGACAAGAGATAAACTGACCCTTAAGCATATAATTTCCCCCTTTCCACTCTAGGACTAGCTCATTTGGAAACTGAAACTTGACTACACGAGTTCTACAATCAATAGAAGAATAACATCAGTGCATCCAGTCCATACCAAGGGTAACATCAAAATCCAGTATATCAAGCTCTACCAAATCAACAAGAGTAACTCTATGGGACAAAGAGACGGGATACTTTTTATCGACACTCTTAGCCACAATAGAATAACCAACAGGAGTAGAGGCAAAAAGGTTCTAACAACACATCTCGAAGAACATCAAAGCTCATAGACACATATGGCTTCAAAAAAGATAATTTAGCAACGGGAACAAGTAAATCATAACATCAAGTTGAAAGGCTTTCAATATACTGGTAACCACATTAGGAGAACCCTTATGATCATGACGAGTCTGAAGTTTATCAAAATTATTTTTCTTGGGAGCATTGGAACCCAAACCATGAGGACTAGATGAAGGACTAGGTTGAGCTCGTCTATGACTATCTCCCTCATTCTTGGCAACTGAAGGAATATCTGTTATCTTGTGGTCTATCTTACCACAACCAAAGCAAGCTTTGGAACCGGCTAGACATTTACCCTCATGCTTCCTTCCACACTTAGCACAAGTAGGCAATAAAGACCCACTACCATTCCCCCTTGAGGCTTAGGTTAGACATCCTATCTTTGTTGAACTCAGAAGGAGCATTGGAGGAACCTTGACTGCGAAACCTTTGTCAAAACATAGAACGACCATGCCCATCAGACCTTGAATCAGAGAAATTACCATCACCGATTTTAGCCCTCTTCGTCTCCGTAGACTTTTCCTTAAGTTTCTCCTCTCCGATTTTTTGAGCATAAACTATGAGACGAGAGATATCCATATCTTTAACAAGCATAACGATATGACATTCCTTAACCACCATTTCAGACCCACCCGAAACAAACTTGCTTATCCTTGCCCTAGGGTCGACAATCATTGTTGGAGTATATTGATACAATGGTGTTAACTTTAAAGCATATTTTTTCACAGTTATGCTCACTTAATGAGATTAATGAATTCAAGCCTTTGAATCCCTCATCTCAAGGGGAAATAACCTATCAATGAAAGTAACCTTAAACTTTTCCCAATCGAGAGGACCCGAATCTTCCGGTCTCCCCTCTTTCAATTGGTTGAACAAAATTTGAGCAACACCCTTAAGTTTATAAGCAGCAATTCCACCTTTTTCATTGGCATCACCCCCACGATCATCAACATCTTATAAAGCTCATCAATGAACTCATGAGGATTTTTCTCAACCTTAGAACCATGAAACTCCAGAGGATTCATTTTGATGAGTCAAAGACCTTTACTTTGATAGGAAACATACCACCTACATCATTATGTGATATGAGCTATGATTGTTTGAAGTTGACCTAAAACTTAAAACTGAGGAAGTCTCTTCCACGAACAGGTTCACAGTCCGTGCAAAGCTTCACGACCTGGTCCATGGCTCGTGCAACTCTAAATGTCCCATGAAACCCTTCTTAACAAAACCTTCAAGTTTAACTTTCACCATTGTTGGTTGTACGACCTGTGACACCCTCTGCGGACTGTATAACCTTCTGTGCGCATGCACTTGTACTAAACTGAAGCCTTTTCTCTTTTTCTATTCCAAGTTCCATGATTTCCGAGATGTTACATTTGTCTAGTTGTTTATAAGTAATTGTGTGTCAGCAATTCATAAGTAATTGAGTGTTGTACTACAAGGGTAGATTACTCCAATCCAAGTAGGATAACTTTCTTGAAGTATAATGGTAAAAAAATCAGCATTACTGGTCCAACATAGAAGCAAATCATTGCATTCTTCAATAGAAAGGTGAAATTTTTTGTTCAGTGATAACATCAACCATAGAAAAGAGAATTGGGGGTAATGAAAAAAAAGAGAGAATTGTGAGTAACGAAAAAAGAGAGTATGGAGGGCAACGAATATAGAAAGATTTTTCTGTATATTAAGGGTTTTTAATACAAGAGTCCAATTCAACAAAGTTATACTTCTTGGATTGGAGGAATCTTTTCTTGGATGCAACAATCAATTACTTATGAATTGATGACACACACTCAACAATCCTCTCTTTTTTCGTTACCCCCAATTATCTGTTTTTTTCATTACCCTCAATTCTCTCTTCTATGGTTGATGTTATCGCTAAGCAAAAAAATTCAGCTTTCTATTATAGAAGGTAGCGATTTCCGTCTAGGTTGGACTACTGATGCTTATTTTTTTATTTTTTATTTTTATGACATATTTCAGTTGATCAAAATGAAATTTATGTTTTTATGTGAATGGGTGCTAGAAGTGTTTGAAAATCTATAATTTGTTATGATTCTTGGTTTGTCTTCAGAATTTTGTGTTAAGACAACTTGCTTTTCTTTTGTGTATTGTTAATGGGTATTTCATTCTCCGGGCTAATCATCAATCTTTGATTTTCTTTGTTTGTTAATTTATATATTTTTTCTGATATTTTTTCTAAAAGGGAAAAAATACACTAATAATTGTGATATCTGCATTTTAGTTTTAATCTATTGAACCAAACATGAGAATTTCTGTGATTATAGTGAAGTGGTCTTTGGTAATTAAATGTCAAGAAACTCATTCCTACGTACTGCGACGAAGAGGGGCAAGAAGATTTTCAACAAAGAAGAACTTGCAGAAGATTGGTGCTTTGAATGTAAAGATAGAGGAGAGCTCATGATTTATGACTATGCGAAAGTCCTTTTGCTAAAAAAATCAATTTTATTTTTTGTATATTTGATGAAATAAACTCGAAACATGGTCATCATACAAATGTTTCTGAATGATGACCATGTTTCTAGTTTATTTCATCAATTATATCAAAAATAAAATTGATTTTTTAGCTAAATGACTTGCCCATAGTCACAAATCATGAGCTAAGCTCTCATCCATCTTTACATCAAAAGCACAAATCTTCTCCAAGTTCTTCTTTGTTGAAAATCTTCTTGCCCCTCATCGTCACAATTTGTATCAGATGAGTTTCTTGAAATTGAATTACCAGTGACCCATTTCACAATAATTAAGAAATTTCCCATGTTCAGTTCAGATGATCAAAGCTAAAATACAGATATGGCAATTATTATTGTAATTTTTCCCCTTTTAGAAAAAATATATACATTAACAAATGAATAAAATCAAAGCTTGATGAGTAGCCCGGAGAATGAAATACCTATTAGAAAAACATAATAAAAAAGAAGGTTCTCTTAATACAAAATTCTTAAAAGCTCCCAAAAATCAAAATAGTATTATAGATTTTCAAGCACTTCTAGCACTCATTGACCTAAAAAACATGAATGTCAGTTTGATCAACTGAAAGATACTATAAAGATCAAAACGAAGAAAAATCTGCATTACTGGTCCAATGTAGAAGCAAATCACTACATTCTTCAATAGAAAGCTGAAAACTTTTGTTCAGCGATAACATCAACTATAGAAAAGAGAATTGTGGGTAATGAAAAAAAAGAGAGAATTGGGGGTAAGAAAAAGAGAGAGTATTGAGGGTAACGAAAATAGAAAGATTTTTCTAATAAGATTTTTTAATAGAAGAGTCCAATTCAACAAAGTTATACTTCTTGGATTGGAGGAATCATTTCTTGGATACAACAATTAGTTACTTATGAATTGGTGGCACACACTCAACAATCATCTCTTTTTTTCGTTACCCCCAATTCGCTCTTTTTTTTGCTACCCCAAATTCTCTCTTCTATGATTGATGTTCTCGTTGAGCAAAATTTTTTAGCTTTCTATTAAAGAAGGTAGTGATTTCCGTCTATGTTGGATCATTAATGTTGATTTTTTTATGACATCTTTCGATTCATCATAATGACATTCATATTTTTATGTCAATGGGTGCTATAAGTGTTTGCAAATCTATAATTTTCTTATGATTCTTGGTATTTCTTCAGAATTTTGTGTTAAGAGAACCTGCTTTTCTATTGTGTTTTGTTAATGGGTATTTCATTCTCCGGGCTAATCATCAAGCTTTGATTTTCTATGTTTGTTAATGTGTATATGTTTTCTGCTATTTTTCCTAAAAGGGAAAAAATTACCCTAACAATTACCATATCTGCATTTTAGTTTTGATCATCTGAACTAAACATGAGAATTTTCTTGATTATAGTGAAGTGGATCACTAGTAATTCAATTTCAAGAAACTCATTTGCTATAAATTGCGATGAAGTGGGGCAAGAAGATTTTCAACAAATATGAACTTGTAAAATATTGGTGCTTAGAATGTAAAGATGGAGGAGAGCTCATGATTTGTGACTATGGGCAAGTCCTTTTGCTAAAAAAATCAATTTTATTTTTGGTATATTTGATGAAATAAACTAGAAACATGGTCATCAGAAAAATGTTTTCAAATACCTTTCTGAGGTTTTAAAAAAAATCATTTGCATAGGAGAACTAAAACAAGTAAACATATTTATTGGTACTACAAAACACAAGTTATTCTTTTTTACTAGGCTACTACTAAATTAACAATTGTTAGTTTCTTTAACATGAAGTTTCTACAGTTTCATTTTATGTTAAAAAAAATAGAGTAAAGGAGGAGCTAGAAAGTTGTAAATAAATAAATAAAAAAGTAAATGCAAAAAATGCACACTTATCATGATCTTCTGTTCCTTGGAAGTGCACTTTGCATATTAAGAAATGTTCACAAATATGATATAATATACAATGGGCATTCCTATAATCGAGCCACTAAGAAGTTGAAATATTTAGACGTAAAGCAAGGGTATAATTAGTTGAAGGTAAAACTCAACATGTTCTCGGGATCACTAGATTCCTCGTGTCTGCTTCAACTAATAAAGAAAATGAATCACATCTCTTGATCGTTATGTATGAATTTTATATGATAACTAACAATCCAATCTGGATAAGTATTATCTCTTTGATGAATTTTGTCTTTGTTATTATCTAATTAGTGCATATAACAAAATCATCCAATTGAAAATTTTAGGTGGAAAAACTGACGTGCAAAATTAAACTGTCCTGAGTATACAATCAAGGTGTTTGATGATGTGTCTAAGTTATCTTATTTGGAATAGTCTTTCTTCATTTTAGATCATACTAGGAAAATCTATACGACAACTATTAATCGTGAGCAAGTCAATAACCAGAGTGATAGATCGGGGCTATTTTCTGAGGTGAGGATTGTCCTTACAAATCTCAAATGCAATGTGGTTAATGCTAAGGTGTGGACTGATAACGCCCAGCAACAGCTATAGTGCAAGTTCTTGGTGAGGAAACGAGAGGTACAATTAATGATCCGAAAAAGGTTGTCTATGATGAAGCAACTATTGTGCAATTTACTTAGATGTAGCAATAAATTAAGGAATTCTAAGACAATAGTATCTGATAGGGTCTCTCATACTGAGAGAAGGCCTTCACTAGTTAATGTTTGTAGACTAAGATTATGAATGTGCTGCCGGTGATGAATTGGATGAAAAAGAGAGGCCTAATGTGAGTGTTCTGAATTGGTAAGATAAGGAATACTTTGTTGTGACAATCCGGTGCAAGGACATGCCAAAGCTTCTCGTTGATACAATTTTTACATTGGCTGATATGCAATATTTGGTTTTCCATGGCAATGTTGATGCTGAAGGACTAGTATTGCACCAGACACCACAATTTTCTATTAGTTTCAAAATCCTTTTTCCATGGTTTATTTTTTTGAAAATGTGGGAACTAATATTACAAACTCTGTTCTCATTGAAAGAGTCTTGCATTAGACGTATTGATAGTTTCCCGGTAAAATCACATGCAAAATGAAAAAGAGTTATTCAATGTCTTGAAGCAACAATTGAAAGAATATTTGAGGTTATCACTAATGATTTACTTTCTAAATCTTTTTCGATCCATTGTTCGACATATATTCAGCTCTAGCTACCTTTTAAGTGTATCAAAAGGCGAAACTGACAGTTGTAAATGTAATTGGTGCTTGAATTTTGATGTCAATTTATATGGTTTACCTTGTCTATATTAGCTAATTAAGTTGCCTTAGCTACGATGGTGGTGTACATATATACTACAAGAATTCACCATTCTATAATATGCAATTTTGACATAAATTTTGTGGTCTTGTGTAAAAACTGCAAGATCATTGTGTGATGTTGTTTTACAGCCTGATGTGTGATTCTATAAGATCTCTTTTTTTTTGTGTTACTTCGTATTAAATCCTTTTTTGATATGCAATTATTTCTATTATTGAAAGAATATTTTCTACCAAGTAGTGGAGAGTTTTATTCTCTGCTTAAGAACAGTGGGTTGTCAACAATTTAAATTTGTTGGGAGTTATGATGGGCATCTCATTCAAGCAATTATTTGTCATGGTCCATTCCTCCTCTTATAATTGATTAATTAACAACACACAAATAGCGCGTTGCATGTAAGTAGCCTATTCAAGGAAGTGAAACTAAGACAGAAACTTCCACAAATTATGTATGCTTTGACTTTCAAAAGTTTGACTGCAGGTGAACTCTAAGAAGTGTATGTTTTAAAAAAAATTCACACAAGTAAAAGACATGTCTTGTGAAAGAAAAACCAGTATTTTCAGCGCTTAATATATTTCTGTTCTTCCTGTTGAATGCAGTCCACTTTACAACTTCCTACTGATCGATGTCATTTTAATTGTTTTATTTTGTTGGTATTTTTTTAAAAGATGGGGCAGCACAAAAAGATTGAAAATGTCTCTCAATATTTTATTAAGCATAATAGGGCTTTAAATAGCCACTTGATAATATTTGATTAGATAAAAATTTTATAACTAAAAGAGGACTCTATAAATTTAGTCTAAAGTATGTCATAAACATTTTTGTAGCTATAAAATTATATCGTTGAGACTATTATTATAAATTTAAAATTATATTTTTTTATAAATATAAAAAGGGTATCATTCTTTTGTTAACTATATAAGAATGAAAGTGTATCACGAGATAATAAATATTACAATCAGATGTATTCCTATCGAATCTATAAATTTAGTTTAGGTAAGTACATATCGAATACTAGATGGTTATACAATCTTTTTTCTCTAAGTATTTTGTCACTACAAATAGGTAGAATGTACTATAATAAGTAGAATGCCGTCACCAACAACAATTGTGGTGGAGTGATAGCTACTACTCTTCATTATTAACCAAATTTCTTAGGTTCCAGCTCTAAGTATCAAGTTACATTTGTTAGAAAGCAATTACCTCTTATATTGGACTTTTCCACTATAATTCAAATTTAATAAGGCTCAAATAAAAATAATGAACATCGAGTGAAATCAAAAAAGCAAAACGTCAATTTGGAAGGGAAAAAGAATCAAGAACAATAGACTCCTCTTATGAAATCACAATGAGTATCTTTGTTGTTATTCTATCATTCATGAAAAGAATGATAGAATGGACTACCATAATAAGTCTGAACAATAATCAAGAAAGTAAGAAAAAACAGTAAAAATCAAAGCAGTTAATGACCATGGACTATTAAAATATGTATAAATTAATTCAGCAATCCAAGTCTTCCCTTTGCTATTATAATGTTCTTGAATATTCCTCTTTACATTTTTGGAAAGTAATGGATCATCTTCCCCATAAGTTTTTAATCCTTTGTAAACTTGTACAACTTCTTCATCACTTCCCAATGTGTTGAATATTATCTTCTCTTCTCTCAATTCTTTCACATCATTTGGTGAAATCATTAGTGATTTCATGAAATTTTATGTATGACACAATAGCTCTATCCATTGGACCATTTGGACATAATTCATGTTCATGAAAAATACTTTAGTGTATGTTGAAACATACCGACATGGAAGTTTTAGTTTTCCATAGTAATAGTGAGATATAAATCTCACACCTTTTAATGAATCAGTTCTACTAGGCCTAAAATGAATCCCCTTTGCTTTCAAATCCATGACAGAATGAAACACCTTTGTGAGCAATCCTGATTTGTGTGATACATAGTTTTTCCTCCAACAATTGCGAAAATAATCAAAGATGAAATCATAACTATGTGATTGTGTGGAATTAGCTTCATCGTCACTACCATTGACAAGTACTCTACGGAAAACTTCAAGAAGGTGAGGGGGTCTGTCTCAATTATCGTGTTTTCTTTCATTTTGATGTCCTCTTGCTTATCGAAAAACATTTGAGAACAATAGCTTTTTACCTTCTTTTCAAATAAATGATATCCACCACCTTGATCATCTTCATATCTCAACCTAACCAAGAGCTTGAGAGCACGAAAAGGTACTAGCATTTATTTAACAAAAGGTCAAGATTTAATATATATGTATAGAAAGTAATATTCACTACTAATAACACGCCTACGTGGCTATGCCTGTCACACCCCGAGCCTACACCCTGGACGTGGCCGGCACTCGAGAACCAATGCTAGCCCCAAGCGAACCTTGGCCTGAATTACTAACTCAATATAAGACATTAGTCAAGATAAATATACTTTAAAAGAATAACTGAACTGCTCAATATATAACATTCACTGCCAAAATGGCAACTCAAGTCTCAACTTAAATGAAAAGGGAAAGTAAAGACTCATGAACTAACATCAACTAAAGCTGTCTATGAAGCCTCTAAAAAACTAAGATGGATGTCGACACAAGACCCACGACACCCTAATGAACTAAAATACTGAAAGCAATAAAAAGGATCCTACGGAAATCTAGGAGGCTCACCAACTGACTCTAAGTGCTCAACCTGATCAACGAGGCGCTGGATGCTAATCCTGGTTACCTGCGTCTGCATCATAAAACGATGCAGGCCAACTAGCATCAGTACGTCTGAAGGAAATACTTACGTTGGCTCTTCTCAACTCATGAATAACTTAACTCATAACAAAGAAATGAAACACATGCAATATACGACAAGCGTTATAAAATAGTAAAAGCAACTTAGTTCGTTAAAGAAAATGCAATAACAAACTCCACTTTACTCATATAATAAAGTAACATAGTTTCTGTGGCATTTTCTCTAACAGAGAACCACCACTCTGAGCTGAAGTGATGATGCATCGTCTTGCCCACGCTGCTAGAACTGTCTTATACTTTGTCGTCATATAGGACGCCTTAACTAAGTGGATCCACTAGTCTATGCTAAAAAGCACACTTAAGGATTCATCTAAAAAGTATGATCCTTTACTACCCATGATGGCTACATGATTTATGGAGGTTGTGACTTATCTGAACTCTTTCCCATATCGGTGCTCAATACTACTCCCAAAATATACTAGCTCGTATGTTTAAAAACATAACTTCTTTCTTTAGTTTGAGTTAATTACTGAAAACTTATCTTAAAAACTCTCTTGGAAATCTTAGTTTCCTTTCTCGCTCAAATGTGAAAACATTTACTCTTTAACTGAAAACTAGCTCAAAGGCTCTTTGGAAATCTCAATTTCCTTTCTTGTTTAAATGTAAAAACATTTACTCTTTACTGAAAACTAGCTCAAAGGATCTTTTGAAAATCTCAGTTTCCTTTCTAGTTTAAATGTGAAAACATTTACTCTTTGGGAATAGATAGTCCCAATATACTCTTTTGAAGAAATGCACTTTAACTTTACTCTTTACTGAATTCAAAACTCAACTCTTAAAACAAAGTTAAATCATTTGTAAAAGACTCTTGGAAGACTCTATGAACTACTCTTGACTTGCTCTTAACTTTTCTTGACTTGACTCTTATCTGATCCTTGAATTGAAATATTGATTCAAGGATTGAGATTTGTGATAGGAAAGATAACATGATGTTTAGGAATGATTTTAGATAGCTAAACATGAGAAAATATCAAGAAATCACTGCGTGAAAGCTGTTCCGCGATGCGGAGGTGTATTTAAATTTTGGTCGCGAAAATACTTTGAGGCAGAACGGTCTGTTACCGCTCTACGAAGAGATTTTTCTCAACTCTACGAAGCAGGCTAGCTCGACTTTTCCTTCTTTCATTTTCCAATCCCAATCTATTGATGCATAGCACGCATGAAGCCATTCCATACCAAGATAAATCTACCATGTATAACTCAATTAAATCAGCCATGGTGCTCTTGTGATTGACAAAAATGGGACAATCACGATAAACTCTCTATGCTAGAATAGACTCACCAACATGTGTAGAAACACTGAAGTCTCAAGAAGTTGTTTAGGAAGAACATCAAAATTTAAGACTTGGGTCATACTAGTGACAACATCTGGCGAATCCTCTTGCTCTGGATGACTAGCGATAGCATAAAGACTATTTCCTTCTCCGTCTTCCCTTGAAGTAGCTCATCTAGATGCA
>JAJOOE010001378.1:0-17471 GCA_036250405.1 Solanum raphanifolium | reverse complement strand
TATATATATATATATATATATATATATATATATATATATATATATATATATAACAACAAAAGTATATGAGGTAATGAGATATTAACATTACAAAAAAAATAAAAATTCTTGCTTGTGTTTGGGTCAACATAACACGTGAGATATTAACATTATAATACAGATAAATTTATGTTTTTTATTAATAAACATGTTCATGGTGGGTATTTCCTTTTTATAAATAATTTGGGACAGTTGACATAGACAAATTGTGTTGTTTTTTATTTAGATTCTAGATGGCCGATCATTGTTGATTTCCATTACTATGCAAATACCAATATTAAATCAAAAAGATTGAACACTATGATAAAAACAGTTTTCAGCGATAATAAATATAGAGTAAAAAGTGCTAAAGTCTTTACTAACATTAGTATCTAATTAATGTTGTTATAGACTTGAGAGATATTTACAAAGAGTACTAATTATCGTTAAATAATTACCAATAAAAATCATTTTTGATATAGTGATCATGATTTTATATATAATGAAAAGCCATCGTTTCTAGGGATTAAAGTACAATTCCCTTTTTTGCACGTATGATATATATATATATCAAAATTAGATGCCACGTATATCGTTTACTCACTCATGTTTTTATATAGAGAAAAGGGTTCGAAATTGTTGTAACAATTTCAAACTTTGAGCAGGACCTATTACCCCTGCATTATTTAATAATGTATTTTAAAGATATATATGTGCCCACGTGGACAAGTTACTATTTATAATGATGCAATATTTATGAAGTCCACGTGAGCACATATATACCTTTAAAATACACTATTAAATAGTGCAGGGGTAAAAGGTTCTTCCCAAAGCTTGGTATTGTTACAACAATTTCAGTCAAAGTTCGAATATATTTCAAACATTTTTCCCTTTTATATATATTCAAACCAAGCAACAACAAAAAAAGAAGAAAATCACAAGTATTTTAGCCTCCAAAAGAAAGTACAACACACCAAGTACATAAGAGTTTTATGATACTTTGGCTACTAGATTTCCAACTAGACTAGAACTAGGACTAGGCTACATATGCATTAGTCCTATTTCCTAAGTACAATATACTACAAATAAATGAATCTTAAGTTGAATATACTATCTTGATATCACAATAAAACAATCTCTCGCAAATTATGGATCTTTTTGAGTAAACTGAATATCTTATGAGAAAATATTAGACCATAGATGACAAGCTAATGTTTTATCTGTGAGGTTGAACAACATACGAGTAAACATTAGCAACCTAAAAAATGACATTTGAGTAAATCAGCCCATATCACATTTATAACACAAAACAAGTCAAGAACATAAAAGAGTTCACTTCACCTTAATTCCTTGCATTCAAAGCAACAAGATTGCATAAAAAGTGAAGAAAATCATAAAAGTGTGGACCATATTGTTAGCATGATTTACTACTTTTTTCCTTTTCCCTTTCTAGATTTTTTGGACTTGGCCTTGGCCTTCCCCTTTGGCTGCTTCTTTTCAGCAGCCTTGTTACTGCTTTCAGAATAGGCCGCGATAGACGGTGACTCTATCTCTTCATCTTCAACACACACTGTATTACCTTGTTCCTCACATGAATCCTTCAATGTTGTTGGTACAATGCATTGACTCAATAAAGCTTCAATCTTGGGCTTTCTTGACAGCAAACTCTTCAATAGTTGTTCAGCTTTTGCTACTTCCAAGTTGCTGTATAGCATCAATGCAACAATTCATCATCAAGAGTTTTTATTCCAAAAAAAGAGAAAGAAATGGAACTACTGCCTCAACACACTTATAAATGTATGTGTAAGCGTGACGACAAGTAGTTGGAACAAAAATTTGTTAATAGAATGACAACAATTACATAAATCACACAAGTGGGGTCTAGGGAGGATGGTACGTATGCAGCCTTACCCCTTACGTTGTGGAGGTAGAAATGTTGTTTCCGATAGGACATTACTATAAAAGAAAAGGGCTCAAGAAAGGATTACATCAGGAGCTAAAGCCACAGTTCCTAAGATGGAATGCTTTTAGGAAGATGGAATGCTTTTAGGATGAAAGAATCTTTTCGAAATGGATATATTTTAAATGTCCTAAACAACTTTGGAAGTGTACATTTAAACAAGCGTAACCCATAAATGCAAGTAGCACGATGGTAAGAAAGCATCATACCTCGTATCCAAAAAAGAATGGAGCTGTTGCAGCTCCTGAAGCATACTTTGCACTTCCTCATCCATGTCCTCGCCAGCGTCAGGCAGAGTGATGGCAGCAGTCAAGAACTTTATGTGCATATTTATTTCCTCCTAAAAACTCAACAAGTTTAGTACCTTAATAATAATAATTCATAAACAGACACTCAAACTTGGCCTCTGCGTGCAAGTAAGCACTCCAACATTGAGAGTCACATCTAGAGACCTTAACTTGGTCACAAGTCTCAACTAACAAGTAAACACTCCAACTCTTTCCCACTATGTCTCATGGACACCTGACACTGACGTGACATATAAATTTTGGAGATGCATGTGTAGATTATCATTTTGTAAGTTGAGTGTTCAACTGACACAGTGGAATCAATTTGAGTTGAGGCGTTTAGATGTACACTCTCAAAGTTGGAGTTCTTTACTTGCCACCTAAAGGCCAGGTTGAGTGTCTATTTACGCGTTTTATGCCTAATAGTACTGTAATAATTTAATCCTTACCTAGCAGACACCTTTACAAGTTCCAAGTTATAATTAAAGAGAACTAGGATTACCTTCATCTTCTGAGCAACAGTCGAGGTAGTTCCATTGTTTTCACTGCCAATAAGCTTCAAAAAATCAGATACTTCTTGAAACAAGTCCCAATTCACTTGTTGCAGATTCTGCTCCGATGGAGGAGAGACTTCAGAACATGGCACTGTCAAAATCTTTGGTTGGTCAGAACAATCCGAGGAAGAAGTAGCATCCGGATTAGTCATGACTTCCGAAACTGTGGAATTAGGAGCTTGTGACTCATTTCTAGCCGGAAACAGCAAGCCAAAAATGTCTTCTATATTGCAGTTTGTTCCCAACTGCACATGAATGACATTAGGAAGCTTTCTGGTGGTATTCTCACGCAGGTTAACACACAAAAGAGTATCTCCAGCAATTTGAAATGCTTCCCCAATTTCACTGATCTGGAAGTACTTCCGCTTCAAACATGGAGAAAGAATGCCATAGAAATACTTCGGAAGCTGGTTCCTCACATCGTTGTTTCTGAGCACAAAGGAAAGAACATCATAGTATTTCCCACTGTTCACACACAGCAAACATAGGACAACTACCAATCTCATAACCAATAGCTTATAGTATGCCTCAAAATTTATACCCGATCGTACAATCCATCGAGCTGTACTGCCTCTATCGGAAAGGAATTGTTGTACCATCATAAGAACAGAATGATAAAACTTTTCCAAAGACTGTTGGTTAATAGCAACCTTGGAAGTGTGTAGGACCTCAGACTGCTCGGAAATCAGCCATTCCACCAATGATGATTTTGTAGTAAAAAAGAACCCTTTAGACTGTGACACCAAAATCAAAAAGCGCTCAACAAGATACAAGAAACAGCCAGGGGAGATATAGTCACTTAGTCTGCTCCAGTTCACATTATAGGTATCTTGTAATGCTTCATAAAATTTCTCAACTAAACGAGACTCGGAAATTTTGCCTCCACAAGCATTGCCTGATTGATATTCTTCCATTTTTGTCGCTCTAATGCAGCTGAGAATTTCCATGAATGATTTCCATGATTCTGTTGGAGCTCTTCCAACAATTTTCTTGTACAAATCTTCAGATAGTTTTCTGGAGCCAAGCCATATGATCATCACTCTTCCAATCTGTCCATAGCTCAAAGAACCTCTGGTGTTAATATCTTGATGGATGAATTCTTGCAACAAGTCACGGGAAAGCTCGGTTCTCCTTAGAGAAATGATATTCTCCATCAACGATTGTCGGGGGTCAAGGGGAAAGGCTATCTCAAAGTATTTTGTTGACAGTGTCAAGAAATTCCGTAGTCTCCACTGAGAACTCTTAGAATCAAGCTCCTTGGACTCACTCAAAAATTTAGCAATCTCATATATGTTTAGAAGGCACATGTTTTGCTGGAAATGAGACTTTGAAGTTGCAGCCGACTTATAGATGGACTCAAGAGTTTCAAGAACCTTCAAACCAACAAAAAGTAATTCGGTATGCCAGTGTTGTCGAGCAGCATAAATAAAATGCCGAGCATCAACAAATACAATCTTTTTGCTCCGCCGGATGAAGCTTTGGTGAATTTTTTTCACCCATTCAGCAGCAGGATGCAACAGTGCATATGTAACATTAAGATCATTCAATTGCTGCCTAGCACCAAAGTAATTTACGCAGAAATTACATAAGCTGTTATACTCTCCGAAGTTTTCAAACTCAAGGCCCTGGAGAGATTCTATCAGATCAAAGATTGTCTTCTTCCACAAATTCCAAAAGTGAAGCAGTGTCCTTACACTGACTTGGCTGCATAAAACCAATTCTTCTGAACTCATCACATTGGCTGATAAATTATCATCCCAAATATACTTTGCCACGTTAGTTTCACAATGAACATCCAGTATTTTTCTACAACTCAAAATTTCACCGATTGGACTGTTACATTTCTGAGACGCGACATAAACGTGCTTCAAGCCAGACCAATCACTTGACTCATTTGATAAAACTTTAACCACGGTGCACGTGGTTTCAGAATTGGATCCATGCATTGCAAACGACATGGCCTTTTCCAAAAGTTCCTTCTTTTCGGAAAATGACTTCAAAGGCCAACCTTTACCTCCTGAGATCCACAGAGAGTTAGAGAGAACATAAAGAAGAACAAGTGACGAAGCCTTGTCAAAATCCCCATCCTTTGCTGTTATATCTGCTTCACGAAGAATATTCCCTTCCAGCCGGGCAATTTCTGCAGCTTCAGTGAAGTTCCCTAACTCTTCTTCTAACAACAGCAACTCATCAAGGCACCCCAGAGACTTCAACAAATTGCGTTTCATGTCAATTCTAGGGAATGCTTTCACAAATCTCATCATGGAAACTCGGTCGTTGAGCTCAAAATAATGTAACGCGCAATTGCTCAGGAACTCCTCCTCCATTTTGTCAATTTCAGTCTCTCTTTCCCCCACTGTACTACACTGAGCAGCATCGTGTTTCCAGTACTCAACATATTGCAAACCCAAGTCAAAACACTTTCCTTTGGTGCAAACTGATAAGCACTCTGAGAAATGACTGCCTTTTGCATAAACTCTGGCAGCCTGCTCATAGCATCCAGCCAGTGTAAAACACTCGGCGGCTTTAATCAGCTCAGGTTTTCCACACTTCTCCAAATAAATTTGTCCTGCGGGTAAGTTTAGAAAGTTAAGAAAACGATCAAAAAACAACATTATTTAGTCATGATGTAAGGTTACCGTGATGCAAAGCAAGACCAGGAAAAGATTCTCCAGTCATCAACTCAGAACACCATAAAAAGAATGTGAGTGAAGTAAAAAGTCCATAGAGGTTCTTTTTTTATGACATAGAAATCCGTCTAGAGCAAAACCTTTGGGCGAAACCATATTCTTCTCCACTTAATACTAGACATAGTTCATTTAGCACAAGACTCGAACTTAAATAAGTCACTCGAGATCTACCTAGCATAGCAGTACAGTTCATTATTACTAACAGAAATGTTCTGAGATGTATATAACTAGAGCTCAAAATTGGATACAAGTATCTGATATTCCATCCGTTTCGATTTCTTTGTCTGGTTTTTTACTTGATACGGAGTTTAAGTAAAGAAGACAAAAAAATAATTGAAACAGAGGGAGTAAATGGAAATGAAGAAATGTTCTAATAAAAAACTTGAAAGGTACACAATTGAAGAGGGAAAGAAAATGCCTAGCAAGGAAGGAACTCTTGAGAAAGTAAACACCAAATGTTACCTGCCCGTTCATACTCCCTCAAATCATAAAAACATTCTGCTGCTGCCTCAAACCTCCCAATCGAATCAAAAATTTCAGCCGCCTGACGTAGGTAGGTGCAAGACTCTTTGGAATTCGAATCACGAATTCGCTCAGCAGCTGCCCTGAATCCAGCTGCCTTTGCCCTTTTCTCCCAATTCCTTTCTCCTGCTTTTTCGAAGCACATGATTGCCATCTCATAATTCTTTTCCCAAAAGAGCTGCATGATAACATCAAAGCAATTGATCAGGACCAATTAATGCTCATATGTAAAGCAACACAAGAGAGAGATTTGAACAAATGAATTTGTTAATAGAAATAAGACGAGGCAAATCAACTGGACAAACCTTCACTCCCCTCGACTTCCACTCCTCCGGAGTGCTAGAAGTTTGCATTGCTTGTGCAAGTGAATCATCTATCTCCCTTGTTTCCACTAGACACAATCCTCTCCAGTAATCAAACATAGGCTTGGAAAATTCTTCAACACTCTCACAAATCCATAACCTTTGTCTTGTTCGAGTGATGGCAACATAAAGCTGTTTTAGTTCAGAACACAATAGACTATGTCGTTCTTCACAGAAATTTGGGAAGGATATATCTACTACACCTTTTCCTTTCATAAACTCATATACCACTCTCCACTTATTTCTAAGTGGCGATGACCCGAAAAAATTGTACAGCAGTACATCCTGCAAAAGATCAAAGAAGGAAATAAGATGATAAAGGTAAAGCTATCAACCAGTAGATGGGATGGGTAAATGAAGCAGTTATATCGAATATCATTAAAAACCTAGGCTACACATAAATATGTTGAATATCATTAAAAAGAAAACAGATTTGATTGATACTAACAATTGAAATCCCAAGAATAATAATTAAGCAAATTTAGGACTTGCCTGAAATTCCAAACCCTTGCATTCAACAATAGTCAAAATAAGTGCTTGCCTTCCAATATAACCGGAGATTTCCTTCTTCGCAGATTCATCCCGCACTAAGATTACCTGCTCTGCACCAAAACCTATCATTTTTTCTCCAATACTTCCAGTATTCCCAAAAATAGTTAGAATTGCATTTTCATCAGCTCCGGGCTTCAACAATACCGGAGCCTCACCATAAATAAGACTTGTTTCAGGTTTCAAGAAATCAACAGAGTGAGGGAAATAATGACAAAGCAAATCAACTACACTCTGTGCTAGTTTGAGTACACCGGCATGTGTCCGGAAGTTCTGAAGCAACTGAAAAACAGGTGATAAATGTCCCTTGTCTTTTCTATGGGAAACTTCATCACCCTTTGAATCCATGACAAACTCGGTATAGAATAGATTCCTAATGTCTTCAAACCTGAAATCTATCCCCCTAGCAATTGTTTGTGCTGTATCACCAGAGAAAACAAATCCTTCTTCGACATTTCTACAAATATATTTGAACAACGCTATCTGTCTCATTGTGAGATCTTGAACTTCATCAATATACACAAAATCTACTTTGTCACCATCGAGATGCTGATACTTTAGCCGACTATGAAGATCATTAACCAAATCAGCTATATCATATTCAGCACGCTCCATCTTCATCTTTTCATAATCCTGAAAAATACCATATATTCTATCTCTTTTTTCTGCACTTATCGAAGAGACTCGATGTTCGGACATTGAAATATAAGCCTCTTTGCTGAGTTTCCCATCATGAAAATCTCCTGATTTTAATCCTCCTTTTATATAAGAAAGAATTTCAGTAAACACCCTTGAATGATCAAGATTTTTCGTCAACACAGTACTGAAGTGAGGCCAATACGAGCTACAGAAGCATTCGTAGTTGACCTCCTTCTCTCTTATGAAGGATCTTAAAGCAGCTGACCTCAAACTTCTGTCTTCAAACAGGTCCCACTTCAAATGGAACCTATCAAAGTAGGAAGAACCTATTGTTCCGTCAAGCATCAATAAGAACTTGTGAAATGTGATCACAAGAGGGTATTTCATGTAAGGAATGCCAATAAAAGAGTTCGGTAAATCTCTAAACTGTGTCGTCCCATCCAAATCATCAATCTCAAGCAAGCTGTTTTCTGCTGAGAAACTTCCACCACAAGCAAAGCTGCAAAATTAAGAATGCACACCTCTAAATTGGATAAAAATAAAAACTTAGTTGAAGTTTGTAGCCACAACACAAACTCAATTGATGAAAAACATGTCCGAACTAGGAAATCATAATCACATAAAAAAAAAATAAGCAGGTAAAAATGTGAAAACCTACGACTCCACCAACTACAAATCATTTAAACTAGCTCACCATATTGTCAATTTTATGGAAAGAGTTGTTATCATGTGAATACCTTAACTACCTCCCCACGTTCCTTCTTTACTTGTTTATATACAGATGAAAGAAATTCAGAAAGGTTAAGAACACGGACTTTTCTAGGTTGCAAATTTCTTTTTGACAATAAAAGATTTAGGAAGGTCAAGCAGCAGAAGATGTTCAAAAAAATAAATGGTAGCACTGCGTAATGCTTATGTCTTGGAATATTACGAGCACCTATAATTCAGATAGGATAAATGAACTAATGCCTGACGTGTCACTAATCGACATTACATTTTGAACTCTTACCCCTAGATCAAAGCCCTAAAGCTATAACTTCATGTTCCATAATTCTTAGTACATCTGTTCCAACGAAGATTATTTTACAATATTTAACATTACACTTCAGTTCAAGGTTTCAATACTCAAAACTCATCAATAGTCAGCAAGCAGCTCCAGTAAACTCAGACAACAAGATTAGAACTCACCTTTTCAACTGAGAAATCTGCTGTTTGACAGCATAACAAAGTTTCGGACTAACAGTCACGAAAAGTTGACGCAGGGTTTCCCTGATAGCCTCTCCTACACATTGATTATCCTCATCTTGCTTCCCTGCTTTATTTAATCCTTCAACAGAATTGTAATGTTGTTGCACCTTCTGCAATAACTTCATGGTCAAAACTGTGGTTTTCCCCGTGCCTGAGCGACCGAGGATGAAACTGCTTCTACTAAATTGGATTATCTCCCTCTCTTCATTAGTAACTTCAAATGGGAGATCTAATGCTTCACCATGGAGATCAGAGAGCAAATGATTGACAACACCAGATGATAATGAGTAAAACTTCATCAATAACAAGCTTTCGCTGACTCTTGAATGTTCAACACAACTTCTACCATCTTCCGCACCAGTTGATTCATGATTCAATTGGCTCTCACTAGAAATGCTTTTATACTGACTTATCTCACGACAAAGCTTCCAAATCTTCGGAACTTCCAAGTCCCTGTACAAACATGAGAAGGTTAAAATAAAATTTACAAGAAGCAATTGTCGTTCATCGTAATACTTGAATCTACAGAGCACAAAAGAATTAGTTTACCCCTCAAGACACTTCTCCTTGCAAAGCTTAATGAATTCATCAGTGTACATTGAAAATATGTTATCAAGACGTTTCAACAACTTTGCAACCTCCTCCAAGGGCAATACATCCCAAACCCTCAGCACTTGAGTATAGGTGGATTCTTTCTGAATATCAATAGAGCAAACGACAAACAGGCCTTCAACCTTAAATTGTTTTACAATTTGAGATGAGCTCTCAGAAATTGAATCCACATTCTTTCTCTTGGGACGCCATCCACTGGCCAGCTTAACCAGAAGATTTATCACAGACTTCCTCAAGCGGGAGGACGTTAGCTTCACAAATGATTTTCTAAAATTGTCACTGAAGAGTACCTGAGCAACAATGTGGAAGACGATTCACCAGGACGGCCAAGTAGACTAATAAAACTATTGTATAAATCAAAAGAATGTATTTATGTGTGACAAATAATACTGACCAAAGTTTAGCACCTTCAATGAGTGAAGCCGACACTAAGAAAGAACAAACTTATAAAATGGACAAAGACAGATGTTTGCATTGACTATAACTGATGCAAGTAGAACACACAAAACTTAGAATTATAGGTGCACCGGGCCAGGAGGAAGTATCGTGGTAATGCTAATGCAAGATGTCACTATACAAGTGAAACACAATTTTTCCAAATGAAAAAGTGAGCCATAAGAAAGACAATATGCATAACCCGTAAACGTATCAAACATACTAAATGAACAAACAACCGGAAGGGGGCGGAAACACATGGGCCACCTGTGACAATAATAGTAGGTACAACAATCCAAAAATGAAATATTCTATCCTTAGTTAAAAACACTTTTCAAGATGAGATTGAAAATCAACTACTAATTTCTTCAGATTTCACTCGTTACAATAAACAAGAGCAACATAGAATATGGAAACATTATTTTCATGAAAATAGGCCATAGCAAATCCCACTTGGGGTTCAATATACAAGAAAAATAACAAGAAATGGAAAAAGGAGTGTTGCGGACCAAACACTCAAGTGTTGAATGTTCATGGTGCCATAACTCAAGAGAACTAAAGCACAAGATTGTACCTTCCATCTTTGAGATTTGAACAAAATACTGTCTGCATTAAGTAAATCGTCCAGCTGATCATATTCTTTCTTAACATCTAAAATTGTTGTCCTCAAGTCATTGTCTTCATCAGCATGAACGAAGCACTGACGATCCTTAGCGTCGAGAACTAATGCTTGCCAGACAGAGTTGCTCTCAAGTAATGTTCGCTCATTGCCAAGAATCCATAGACAATGCCTACAAGAATAAAACCCTGAGATGCCAGCTTATAAGAATAAAGATTTTACTGTGATGAAACAACCATAAAGATTGATCCATACCGAGCTCTTGTCAAAGCAACAGTAGTCCTCTGAAGACTAGACAAGAAACCGATTGATCCACCTGAATTAGATCTCACAGTAGATATTATTATGATATCTTCCTCCCCTCCCTGAAATCCATCGACTGACTTCACCTTAACTTCGAAACCATCATGGGTATCATACCTCCGCCCAAGTTTACCTTTTATAGCCAAAACTTGTGCAGCATAAGGTGATATAACACCAATGCTGAGTTTCTTCTTGGAGCCACTCCAAGCTGCAAACAAAGTATAGAAGAAGATAACGAAACCAAAATAAGAAAACAGAAAAAGTGTTTAAGATACAAAGAGCATCCCACCCATGCAAACCCCACAACAATATACCCAGTGTAATCCCACAGACCACAACTGGGGTATGGGGAGGGCAAATTGTACGTGGACCTTACCCCTATGTTTGTGGGGTAGAGAGGATGTCGTCACAGATATATTCACTAAGCCTATGTTTCTTTTTGGTGGTTAAGAAATACAATTTAAGGATACCTCATGCACACTAACACTTGCTTATTTTTACTACTCTTGGGACTAAACCATTCAGTACCATAAATAGTGTTATTTTCGAGAAAGGTAGATGTAGTTATAAAGATAATAGACAAAAAGAGAATTTCAGGAAAATTCTAACCACAAAATTGTAGGTTTCGTTAGTACGACTATACCTTTAAATAAGCTACGCACCAAGTTCATCACCAAGGCCACCTCAACCATATTCCTTTGGCTATGTCCAACATCATCCATTTCTTCTTTACCCAACGGAACATTTATAAAGGAATACGGGCCAAAACATCTTCCTGGAAGATATCTTTTCTCATACGTTTTATGCTTAACAAAAGGGGCATCAAGAATTTGCTTACAGTAGAAAGCTGAATTTGGGAATTGACTAATTGATGGATGCATGCGATATTGTACGTTAAGCAAGTGTTTACAATGACCCAGCGAACTGAGTCTTTTAAAAAGGCTCCTTCCATAGCTAGCTTCTTCAGAGAGCTGTTTAAGAGTAACAGAATTATGTTAAAAAAATTTATAGTGACAAGATATCGGTTGCACTTGCAATTCCTTTAAATCGCATGCACGAAAAGGCAGCAAACTTACTTTACTCTTAACTACTGCAGGCAGTTGACACTCATCACCCACCAAAACAGTATGCCTCAGACATGGTAGTTGAAAAGGTATGACAGATTCACACTCCTTCAATTGGGCTGCTTCATCAACGACTAATAAGTCAAAGGGCTCCATATCCAGTGAATGAAGCCTATACGAACTAGAAGCCGTGCAGAAAACCAAAGAAGCCTTTTGTATACAGAAGTCCCTAATCAACTCCTTACTCATCGCACTAGGAAGACTCAGTTCTCCAAGAGATTTGCAAACATCTTTCAGATAAACAAGGCACTGGCTTCTTAAACAAGGTAAAGAACACTCACCCAAAAATGTGTCAGAAGAGACATCAATTGTTTGTTTACACGAAAACAGTTCCCTCAGTTCTTTAGATCCAACATTCTCTTGAAATAACATTCCCTCCAAACAATCAAGTAGGGAGATAAGGCGTACCATTTTTTCAAAATTCTCCTCTCGAATAAGACATAACGGTAAATGAGTACAGAATTTGAACATGCATGTTCTCAAAGACGAAGCTGTTAAATTAAACCGTGATCTAGCAAAATCAATCAATGAACTGATTTTTTCTTTTTCCTTCCGAGCTTCCTCTTTATCAGCAAGTTTCTTCAGTTTGATCAACTCATTCTCAACATATATGTCATAATCAGAAACACAATCTTCAAGAAACCCGCGCGTGGAACTTATACAGTGTTTCCAACCAGTCATCGGTCCGAGGCACTCCACCAGCCTATCAACACGATAATCAAGGTAAATCTCTGTAATATCTTGACCAATTTTTAGCCCGTGCTTATTCCCAAACAAGAGAACATCACCCAGAGGACAAATATCCATTTCTGCGGAAGGATTTTTAAATGACTCGCTGATCAGTTTAAGTAACCGCGAAGCCACTTGTGTTACTGCTACATTTGTTGGGGCACAAGTAAGAGTTCTATACTTCATTTTCAATAGTATGAAGAGCATGACACTCGTAGTCTTGGTCTTTCCTGTACCAGGTGGTCCCCAAATGAGTTCAACTGAAGGCTTGTGACGACACTTCAACGAATCAAGAGAGGTCAAGATTGCCTCAGCCTGTGAATCATTCAACTTAGACAGCAGATCACTAACAACTTCTCCAGATAGACCATCATTAATAGATGCACAACAAACGTTACATTTATCCTCCCCCTGTTTCTGCACACAAACAAATGTCTATTTCATCCTCAAAATGAACTAAGTGAAACAGATACTGAAAATAGGAAAATACAAGCACACATTCCAAATCCATATGTACACTCCAAGGGAAAAAAACAGCCATTGAGGCTGCATCTGGAAAAAAGGGCATGTCTCAATTTCTTTTCCAAGATGGACAAGGAACACACAGTTTTTTTTTCAGGTCCGACAGAAAAGTAAATATATCAAGTTATGAAAACTGTACAATGAGTAGTAGAGTGATGTAGTTGTTTACAGAACTACCTAAACTCGGGAGGTGACTCTGCATCGAGTCATTACGAAAAACGAGTTTTTTTTAGCAATTAAGAAGCAAAATTACTTACCTCATCCCCGCAGTACAGAACTTTCCCAATAATGTTAAAATTCCTTCTCATACTTAGAGCACGCCATACTCTCTTACTCGGTAACACATTTACCAAATACACTATATAGAAAGATTTTCGCATTCCCTCAGAAATCTCAATATCTCTAGCAACTTTGACTTTAAAACTAGTGGATGCAGTTAAATCATCATCCTCATCGTTAGTAATGCTAATTACAGATGCAAAAGTCCAATTCCATCCAAGCTGTAGAAGGTCATAAGCAGTTTCCGGTTTAGCATCTGAGATAATGACAATATCTCCAGGCAATGTTCGATAAGGCTCCTTTCCATCACCAGATAAATTCCTCCAATAGTCAACCTTAACATTAAAACATAGTGATCCAAGTGGTTTCTCCTCCAAGGAGATCAATTCACCAAATGGTGCATTGTTTATGACTTCCAAAGAAGCAGCAATATCACCCCGTGTTTCTTCCAGTAAAGGGAAGTCAAACGATCCCAGGTAATGATCCACTGATTCAAATGATTCTGGAATCTTCTCCACCTACAAAACAGAATTCATATAAGCAGACTCTAATACATGTAAAAATACGGCACATAAGCCTAACTCAACCCCAAAAGCTAACTCATGAAAAGAGGATTTCCTAATCCCATATAAGAAGACCACCAGTTCATTCATCAGTCAATGTGAGACTCTGACCAACTCTAACACTTACAAATGAGTAAAATGATTTCCCTAGCTGAACTAGAAAAAACAAGTTCCACAACTGGCACCCACGTCCACTCTTAGTGGCAGACTAGGAATTTTCACTAAGTGGGATCTAAAGAAGTAAACATACGAACTAGTTGAAGGGGATTTGACATCTTCTATAAATACATAAAATAAATAGTATAATTTTCCACCAAAGGGGGTTCGAATGAACCCCTTGACCACAAGTTGACTCCACCCCTGCCCATCCTCTATAGTCCTTATCGTCACCACCCCCATACCTTACCCCATTCTCTATGGTGTTTGATTAGATTATATACAAATACTTTAGAAATAATATTTTCTGCTTACACAACAAAATAAGTAAGAAAATCACTTATTTCCAAAAAAAAAAAACATTTCCAAATAAATATATATTATCGTGAAAACATTTTCCTTCATACCAAACACAATCTTAGAGAAAAATAATAATAAAAATATCTCTCTTATCCTTTCTTTCCACTAAAACAGTAGATGAGTGACAAAACTATCAAAGATCAAGAATATCATAGGGAAAAAATGTCTTTAGAGTACAAAGAAATAAGAGACTGATGCAACTTCATGAGGAATATATAACATCTAGGCAAATTCCCTCTTTCCAAATTGCAAACAAAACATTGTGCAAAACATCAAAAAACAACAACATATATACACAATGTAGTGGGGTCTGGGGAGGATAGAGTGTGTGCAGACTTATCCTACCTCGAGGCAGAGAAGTTGTTTTTGAAAAATGTTCAACTCATGAGTCATGTGCAATGCAAATCATCAAATATGTAACATTCTCAATAATTTTGACAATAAATTTCCCAATCACTAAACTTCATAGGATACTAAAATGCAAAAAAACTTGTTGGTCATAATGAGCCTACAATACCAGTCCATGAAGTGAATATTATAAATAAATAAAAAAAATCTCTATTCCATTCTTTAGAGAAATAATCCCCCATATTAATAGTTGAAAACATATCCTTTTTTTTTTTTTTTTGTCTACCGTTTCAGCTTTTCACATGTTTAAGACCAAAATATTCATACACATTCTACGAATCTTTAGCAAAACACCATAACATTTAAAAGTTTTGTACTTATTTGAATTTCGTGTCAACTCAAAATCAAATAAACAGACAGTACTGAACTCTTTCAAGATCACTTCTAAACCAAAATAAGTAACCAAAAAAGAAAAAAAAAATACCTGATTTTGATATAGAGTATCATCAAGAATATCTTGTATAGACCATGAGAACACCAAATCAATGAAGTCATCTTTAGGTCCTCCTTTCTTTTTCCTATAATTACAACTTCCTTCCATACTTTAATCACTCAAAAGAAATCTTCACAATAGATATTTTTTTTATATAAAATAAATGTCACTGTACTCCAAATTGCTGCATACAAGAGAATCATGAAATTAAATTTTGTAATAAAATATAGTACTACTTAGTGTGCCCAAAAAACTAATAAATAAATGAAAAAGCAAATATGGAAGTCTTCATCATGAAGTTTTTCAAAAAAAAAACAATCAACTTTAACAATATGTACGTACCAATAAAAAGCTAGCTACTAGCAATATTAGTCAATAAAAAGATGATCAAATTAACTTTATTTCTTTTTTCAAAGTTAAAAGAACGGAAAAGGGCTAAAATTACCTTTAAACTATTTGAAAAGGTCTAAAAATACCCCTCATTCATCTATTGGGTTAAAAATATCCCTCCATCCACCTTTTTGATCCATCTCTATCCTTAAAACTAACATTCACTTTTTAAAAAATTATTATTATTATTATTTGTTACATGTCATTTTCTTATTAGATAAATTAAATCTCAACCCATTTAATTTTCCCCTACCCACCCATTGTAGTGAATATGACCCAAACCCAATTAGAAGACCCATAAAAAATAAATTGATTGAATCTTTCTCCCCTAACCCCAAGCCTCTTTCTTCTTCCCTATTTTCTTATTCAAAAATTTCAAGATAATATTCAATCAAATAATACAATTTCCGCTGCAATACTAACTTGAAGTTGAAGGATTCAAGGAGTATTGATTTTTGCAGTCTTCTTTCTATCGCGTAAAAAAACTACACCAAAATCTATCAAAATTGCACCTAAACTATAACAAAACAGAAGCAAACCTGCACCTATATTATACCAAAAACTAAATCAAAACTGTAAAAAAACAGAGGCCAAAAGGCAATGAAAGTGCACCATAATGAGATTAAAAACTGGACCAAAACTTGATGATAAACAGCACCAAAGCTGGTCCAAAAACGAAAATAAAAGTGGTTCAAATTTACTTTATTAACGATGGAATACATTACAATGAAATTTACGAATTATTCCAACTCCTTAAATGTAAGAATATTAATCAAACTAAACACAATTTCACTATCATAGCAACAATAATAGTAATTACAACTAAGAACATTACACTAACTTGACACCATCAACAAATTTTCATATCATACACTTATCCAGATTGCACTGGACATTGTATCATTTGATTGAAAGTAGTCTAGAAATATTTTGAATAATAAAATAGGGAAGAAGAAAGAGGTTTGGGGTTAGGGGAGAAAAATTCAATCAATTTACTTTTTAATGGGTCTTCTAATTGGGTTTGGGTCATGTTCACTACAATGGGTGGGTAGGGGAAAATTAAATGGGTTGAGATTTAATTTATTCAATAAGAAAATGACATGTAACAAATAATAATAATAATATTTTTTTTAAAAGTAGCAGTTAATTTTAAGGGTAGAGATGGACCAAAAAGGTGGATAGAGGGGGTATTTTTAGACCTTTTCAAATAGTTCAAGGATATTTTTGGCCCTTTTCCGTTAAAAGAAATATAATGAAGCAAGCAAAACAAGAATTATTTGTACGACAAAGAGGAAAGGTGCTATAGAGATATGTGTACGTTTTTTGGGACACCAAACAAACAGTGTTTTCATCTTACAAAGAAAAAAGAAGTTTCACTAAACCAATGAGAGGTATGTTTGGTAGCATATATAAAAATACATACAGTATATATTATGATATCTCATTTGTTAAATTTTTTAAAGTTGTATACAACACAGTCTATTTGATATTAAGTTATGTATAATTAATATATGGAGATATATGATATTAGTAATATAAAGGATTTATGTACGTATTAGTATGATTAAATTCACAATTATCAATTACAACATCCTTTCCACTAGATAAACCAAACACTCCATACAAAATACAATACATTAATCTCAGTATAGCTAGTACAAGCATTAATAATACACCATTCAATATTATTCTTATACACCCTACAAAAT
>JAJOOE010001377.1:0-26021 GCA_036250405.1 Solanum raphanifolium | reverse complement strand
AGTTTGAACTCTGAGTATTGAGTGGGTCTTTGAGATTCTTCAATTTAGACCTTTGTAAAGACGAAATTAATCTTACTCAGTTGATGGAAACACAATTTGGTAACGATTTTTATCTTTTTATAATTTCTAGCTAAAACAACAATTCTTAGGGTGTGATTATGGGGTGATTTAGCTGATGGGTATTGCTAATTGTTAGTTTAAATGTTGTTTAAAAATGATTTCAATCATTAATTGTGGTTTAAATTAAAGAATTATAGTTGCAAATGCAGTTCTACCTTCATGTTTTTGGATTGCTCGAGAGAGAGGTTTTAAAACCAAGATTTTTGATTGATGGTCTGTGGGTATTGTGTTGTCATGGGTTCGGTTGGAGAGAGTGAATCCTAAACCCTTTTCCACACATTCAGCTAGAGAGAGTGAATGTACTAAGGCGTAGGCTGTTCTTATTTTGTATGCTTGTCGATGTTCGAAAGAATGAAGTTTGAGTGAGGACTTGCATCGTACCACGACATTAACTAAGGCGCTTCTTGGGAGGCAATCCAAGTTTTATTTGCTTTCTTTTTGTTTTTCAAATAATCGTGTGTTGATTGTGAAGGTTAAAGTGTGGAATGTGTTTGAAAAGTGGTGATTGGCGAGCTAAAAGTCCAGTCGGCGAGCCCGATTTAGACCCCCGTTGGACTCAAGAAATTCTAAGGATGGAGTCTGTACAATTCGGCGAATCCAGGAGCAAATCGGCATGTCACTGAATGGGTCGGCGATAGCGACTTAATCCGCTGTTTAGACCCCACATCAACTGGAGGTCCTATAAAAATCGGCGAGGTAAGTGCCCACTCGGCGTGTCTCCGAGTGGGTGGTAAGAAAAATTAATGTCACTGAATGGGCAAGAACTGGACGGTTTTAAAGGCCAAAAGTTCAAAAGTTCTAAATCTTTCAGATTCCCTCACTTTTTAATTTTTCAAACTCACACCCGCACTATATTTTCCCATATATTGGCTTTAGTATCATTTTATGGTCGTTGATTGTGTGTTCGGAGTTGGATTCTTTGGCGCCTAGCTTGTCAACTTATTTATTCGGCATAAAAGGTTGGTTTTCCGAAACCCGAACTCATATTTTGTGATTGTACTCATTTGTAATTGTTCTTATCTTAGTGATGTGTGATGGCCTCTCTGAATCATAATTGTGTGCTTGTATTCCTGTTTTTATTTGAATATCATGCGAAAATGATTAATTGTTTATTTCCCATTTTTTGTGCTTTAAAAATTGATTAAAAAATTTGGGTTGTGTTAATTTGTTGTTCGGTCTAGTCGGGTGAAGTCTAAGTAACCCGCATTTGTGCCAAATGACGTGCTTTGCCCAATGACGGAGCAGTTGACATCATTCTTAAGGGCTAAAGTCATCAACTAGCCAAATTTGGTAAAACCGGTAAAAGTTTGAGTATCCCAGGGGCTTGGGTAACATGGGTCTAGGTCTAATTGAGTTTGTGTATGCTTTGATTTTTAAATCGGGGGTTGCGAGGTTGAATTTTGAAGTCGTGGTAGAAAGTAGGCACATTGGGTCGTTTGGCGAGCTGGGTCAAGCTCGTCGAACCACTCGGCGGTTCTCACAATTTCCCTATAACCCCTTTAATTTGTTGCTAAAATTGATTATGGGTTCTATAACTTTCGAAAAGAAGCCTGAGTTCACCGAGTACACTCGGTGATTCGCTGAAAATCCTTCTTGATCGCCCTTTCTGCACCCCTAACCTCTAAAATGCACTGTAACTTTTAGCGGGATAGTCCTTGCTCGCCAAATGCTATTGGTGAGTCACGAAAATGCCCTTCCCATTGCCGACATGCATATTTTTTTGGAAATTTTTGAAGCGAATCCTTTCTGTGATCCCGATCTGTCTCGTCAAAGTGATTCGGTGACTCCCCAACCGGTTTGACGAGTCTGTCTGCAACATTATTTTTCTGCAAATTTTCTTGAACAATATCCAACTTCTTCTGATGTTTTTTCAGATATGGCTAGACAGAAAGTGGCTGGTAGAGGCATAACGAGGATGAAGCTTCATCCATGGCAAAGTTTAATATACTGCCCACCACATGTGGGAAGGGCAAGCGCAAAGGCAAGGCTCTTGCACCTGCGTCACCAGAGGCCAGCTTCGATAGTGACGGCATCTATGCCACTCACCTCACCACTTATGAGAGTGATGGTGAGAACCAGGATCCTCGGGCTACTAATTCTGACCCTGAGGATGATGAGCTACTAGCAGCCCAGAGGGTGGAGCTGCAATCCAAGAGGATGAATGATCCATCTAGGATCAGGACTCCCCAAGTTGCCACTACTCCTTCTGCTCCCGCATAGGCTGTGGTCCTAGCACCACTGGTACAGGGTCCTTTCCCACGGTCTATGAACAAACCAAAAACTGAGGGCTCAGGACCATTATAGAAGAGAAGCAACTGTCGACTGATGGTGTCATACACAGGTATCCGGCAATCATGATCTGCCTGAGGTCATACAAATTCCAGCTTTTCACTAAGCCCCGTGGCCCATACATTCCAAATTGGGTCAAAGAATTCTACAGTGCCTAAAGGGCCTTGGTGCCAACAACCTAATTCAAGCCGGTTGACTATGTGGTCGTCAGGGGTAGAAAAGTGAAATGTGATAGTGATACTACCAATGCAATATTGGATGTTTCAGCACGAATTGGGGATGACCGCCAAGATCTGATCTGGACAAACACTACAAAAAAAACCGGAATTGCCAACTAATTTTACTAACAACTTAAGTTGGTTAGTATTCTTCTAACAAATTACCAACAAGTTTCTAACTGACTTATATTTTAAAACTTAACAATAAAATTCTAATAGATTACCAACCAAAATTTTACTAAGTATTTTATTTGGTAAATACAGCGTTAAAAAATGGCGCCAAATTTAGCAACATTCTACCAATGGATAATCAACTAAAACATTACTAACGCACACCTTTTGTTGGTAGTATTACCAATGAAGTATATATCGGTTGGTAAATATGATAAAAAAATTGCTTATATAATTTATTAACATATTAACAATAAATTACTAACCAAACATTTACCAACGCCAAGATTGTGTTGCTAAATTTACCGACTAAATATAAATGTGTTGGTAAATTAGTAACGAAATGTAATTTGTTGGTAAACTTGCCAACCAATATCCAATTAGTTGGAAATTTTGCCAACGAATAAAGATTGTAGTTAGTAAATTACTAACATCATTAAAATAGTTGGTAATATGCCAACCGACCATTAATCCATTGGTAAAATTTACCGACATATTAAATATTAGTTGGTAATATTACATATGAATGTTGAGTTGAATAGTAACTATTACCAACTGTGATAAAATTTATTGGTAAATTATTAATTACTAACTCATATTTGAATAGTTGGTAAATTTTTTGGTAAATCAGCGTCTGGTGTTGAGGCTTTCATATTCAGTTTGTGTCGTTAGGCGTTTAACTTTTAAATTTTAGCCAAAACTTGACTTTGGTCAATATTTTTGGTAAACGTACTCAGATTAGAACTCTATCAGTGTCATTAGATTCGAAAGGTCATTTTTTATCTAATAGGAAGGTTGGTTCAAGTTTTGAGGCTTCCGTTTTTAGTTTGTACCATTAGGTGTTTTAAATCTTATAATGTTTAAGCCAAAACGTGACTTTGGTCAATATTTTTGTGAACGTGCTCAAATGAGAATTTCGACAACGTAATTAAATCCGAAGGTCATTTTTTATCTAGTAGGATGGTTGTTTCGGGTTTCAATTTTAGTGTGTGCGTTAAGTGTTTTAACCTTTTAATTTTGGCCAAAATTTAACTTCGGTCCACTACAAATAAAAGTACTTTTAGCGGCAATAAATAGACACATTAATAAAGAGTGTTACTGTATTTACCGGCATTAGTTAAGTGCCATTAGATCCAATGTCGCTAAAGCTTTTAGGGACATATACAAACAGTGCTAATTGCCTCTAATTAATTGCCCGTAAATCTCAATTTTGATGTAGTGGTCAATATATTTGATAAACATGCTCAGATGATAATTTCGTCAGTGCAGTTAGATGCAAAATGTCATTTTTTATGTGATAAAATAGAGGGTTTGGGTTTTGAGGCTTATGTTTTTAGTTTGTGTCGTTAGGCATTTTAACATTTAAGTTTTGGCCAAAATTTGACTTTCGTAAATATATTTGTTAATCATGCTCGAATTGAAATTTAGTCACCACATTTAGCCATATAAGTTCAGTTTTGATATAATAGGATGGTTGGTTCGGGTTTTTAGACTTTTATTTTCAGTTTCTATCGTTAAGCGTTTTAACTTTTAACTTTTAACTTTTGGCTAGAAATTGAATTTGGTCAATTTTTTTGAAAACATGCTCAAATTTGAATGTCGTCAGCGCGGTTAGCTTTAGAAGGTCATTTTTCATGTATGAGGATGGTTGGTTAGGATTTTGAGGTTTTCGTATTCAGTTTGTGCCATTTGGGGTTTTAACTTTTAACTTTTGGCCAAAATTTGACTTTGCTTAACTTTTTTTGTAAAAGTGCTCAGATCAGAATTTCTTAAGCGCGGTTAGTTTCAGATGTCATTTTTTATCTAATAGGATGGTTGATTTAGGTTTTGATGCTTCCATTTTTAGTTTGTCCCGTTAGGCGTTTTAACTTTTAAATTTTGGCCAAAATTTAGATTTGGTCAATATTTTTGGTAAACGTGCTCAGATTAACATTTCATCAACGCAGTTATCTTCTGAAGGTCATTTTTGGTCTAGTAGGATGGTTGGTTCGGGTTTCTAGGTTTTCATGTTCATTTTGTGCCGTTACGAGTTTTAACTTTTAACTTTTGGCCAAATTTTGACTTTGCTTAAATTTTTATTAAACATGCTCATATGAGAATTCGGTCACCGCAGTTAATTTCGGAAGGTCATTTTTTATCTAATAGGATGGTTGGTTTAGGTTTTGAGGCTTCCATTTTTAGTTTGTCTAGTTACGCGTTTTAACTCTTAACTTTTGACCAAAATTTGGATTTGGTCAATAGGTTTGGTAAACATGCTTAGATTAACATTTCATCAGCGCAGTTAGCTTCAAAAGGTCATTTTTGGTCTAGTAGGATGGTTGGTTCGGGTTTCAAGGTTTTCATGTTCAGTTTGTGCCGTTACGCATTCTGACTTTTAACTGTTGGCCAAATTTTGACTTTGCTTAACTTTTTTTGTAAACATGCTCAGATGAGAATTCCGCCAGCGCGGTTAGCATCGGAACATTTTTTAACTAATAGGATGGTTGGTTCAGAATTTAAGGCTTTTATTTTCAGTTTCTATTGTTAGGCATTTTAACTTTTAAGTTTTGATTAAAATTTCAATTTGGTCAATATTTTGGGGAAGCTGCTCAAATTGGAATTTCGTCAGTGCGGTTAGCTTTGGAAGGTCATTTTTGGTCTAATAGGATGATTTGTTTGGGTTTTGAGGTATTTATTTTCATTTTGTGCCGTTAGGCGTTTTAACTTTTGGCCAAATTTTGAAATTGCCTAACATTTTTTGTAAACTTGCTTAGATGAGAATTTTATCAACACGGTTAGCTTCAGAGGTCATTTTCTTAATTAATAGAATGATTGGTTTAGATTTTGAGGCTTCAATTTTTAGTTTGTGTCATTAGGCGTATACCTTTTATGTTTTGCCCAAAATTTGACTTCGGTCAACATTGTTTAGTAGACGTGCTCGAATGAGAATTCTATCAACGCGGTTAGCTCGGAAAGGTCATCATTTTATTAATAGTAGATGACTCTTTCTTTTGATTTAAATCTACAATTGTGATGAGCGTGTTTATTGAAATATGTATATTACTATTAATATTAATTTAATATCATGTACGAACTGTAAAAAAAAAGCTATTAATCTTTATTAGACTTAATTTGTATTAAGAGAAAAGCTCCAATATCGAACTATTAGAAATCACTCATTTAGTCTGCACAAAATATCTACAATTCATGTATACACAAATATATTTTATCAGAAAGTTAATTAAAGTAGTTTATATTTTTATATATATATACATATGTGTGTGTGTGTGTGTTGTGTAACGTTTTTACATACTACCCTCTAAACAGTTTTCTATTTAGTCAATATGAAAAAAATGACACATTGGGTTCGTCCACCCTAAAATAGGATATATTGGGTTATTCCACCCTCTTATAGGATATATCGGGTTAGTCCACCCTCAAATAGGATATATTGAACTCGTTAACATTGGGGTTCTGCACCTTCAAATAGGATACATTGGGTCCTTCCACCTCTAAAATAGAATGCATTGGTTTCATTCACGCTAATATAGAAAATATCAGCTTCGTCCACCCTCAAATAAGACATTTTGGGTTAGTCTACCCTCTAATAAGATATTTTAATATCATCTATGTCTCTAATGAGATGTCTCGCAATGCTTTAGTTACTTATTTATATTTAAGATATAAATATGTCGTGCATACAATCTTTTAAATTTCTAAAAAAGTTTATTTGTCTCTAATGAGACATCTCGCAATTCCTTAATTATTTATTTTATACATATGAGCACTGCACGCTATCTTTTAAATTTCTTGAAAAGCCTATTTTTTTCTAATGAGACATCTCGCAATTCATTAATTATATGTTATACATTTGAGAAATTCATGTTATTTTTATATTTCTTCAAAACCATATATATCTCTACTGAGACATTTCACAATGTCGTAATTATTTGTTTATTTTTAAAATACACTTATATGCAATGCATGTAATTTAGATTTCTTGAAAATTTCATATATATATATATATATATATATATATGTATCTTTTACTACGTTGCACACGCATAATTTGAAGCAATTATTTAAGATTAAATGAATGCAATATATTCGATTAATTGCATCTAGAACCATAATGGATGCATCTGCTTTATGATATTTGTCAGAAGATATTTATTTATATTTCTAGCTATATATTATTTCTCATAAATTTTATCAAGATTTGCCAGAAAGCACATTCCACAAGCACGGGCAAAGATAGATGGGGGGTTCATGGTTCTGACGAACCTATTAACTTTTTCATAGATCCTATATTTGTACTAACAAATTAAGTAATAACTTGTGAACACCGAACAAAATTGATTGACAACTCAATTGTAAGGAAGGAGAAGGAAATTTAGAAACTTCAAACTCAAAAGAATTAATTTAAGAAAAGAAAAGATCCATCTTTTGTTGTCACGACCTGAGCCTACACCCTGGATGTGGCCAGCACTCAAGAACCATTGCTGGTTCCCAAGTGAACCCTCATCCTGGCTGAATACAAGCGGAAGACTAACTCAAGCATACATAAGCATCAAATTGAAAGAAATGTTTAAAAATAGTTTACTGAATCTCAACACTATCATGAATACATTTCTTATGAAACCTAAGTTTTAAATAAAGCTTCTAATACTAAAAAAAAAACTCTCTTGAACTTTTTATATATGAAGAATTTACTATATATAGACGAGTGTTGGGACAAGACACATGATTTCTCGAATAAACTACTACTAACAACTCATAAAACTGGAGTACTCTGAAAGAAAGGAGCTCTCACTCATAAGCAGACGAGCGAATGAAGTGATCTCAACGGACTCTTGTTGATGATCCTAATAACCTGTATCAACATCATTAAAAGATGCAGGTTGAATGACATCAGTACATTGAATGTACGAGTATGTAATATAGCTCAATAACAAATAACTGAAAAAATGGAATGGAATCGATCACAATGTACTCAAGGTGAATGTAAAGAAATAAAGGAGTAAAATCATTTAAAGCTTTACAAAATACTTTCTCATTTATGAACTCAACATATTAATTGATATATAAAAATATACTTAACTCTATTAGGAGATTCTCTAACCGATAACCACCACTATTAGCTACGTGATTATGCAACGTCTTGCCCAAGCTGCCAAAAATATCTTATGCCTTGCCGAGGTATAGAACACCTAAACTAAGTGGATCCACTAAGCAATATAGATTAATTGGCAGCACCTACGCTTGGCACCTACTGGCCGTAGGTGGACCCACTCCCCGTGGGTTGGGGTCGTGGTTCAAGGCCTGTGTTGGCCTGGAATGTTGAGCCTCTGACCAGCACCTATGGAGGTGCAGCATGTTCCATGAACCCACCCACGGTCTATGGGTGGTGTTTTCGTGAGTGAGTGTAGATTTTTAAGTTAGGGTTTGGGAATTAATTAGTAATTAGTTAGGGGTTAAGGGAGGTCGGTTATTTAGTTATTAAACCACCTATATATACCCAATTTACCCCTAAACTAAGTGATTTAACTCATTCTTCAAAGAACCCATATCATAACTAACTTTTCCGCTCAAGAAAATCCTCTCTCTAGACGTGAAGAAGAAGGGAAGCAACCTAGGTCGAAATTCCTCCTTCTTTTCAATCTGTTTCTTGGCTTTGAATCAATTTATGTTAGCTTATTCATTTATGGGTTCTTCCACCCATAGAGCCCCTTAGTATTCCCCCAATTGTGAAGTCAAAAACCCAATTCTAGCTAGGGTTCTTCTTATATTGTGGGTAGGGTTTAGGTATGATTCCAGTCTAGTAGATCATACCTAATTATGATAGTATTACCATTGAATTATGATATTGTGATGAATTCATGTGATTTCTATGGTTAACCCTAGTCTATTTGATGAATTTGATATTTGTGGGTTTATGCCATTAGAGGTGAAATTGAAGGTTCATAGATGATCTTCTTAAATCAATGACATGTGTAGTAATTGTTCAAGGTTAGCAACATATAATCATTAATTGAACTAGACCTTATTGAATATGATTGATCTTGACTTGTAAAGTTGAAATTGAACATTTAGAGTGAATTGTGGCTAGAATAACCTAGTAATGAAGAATGTGATTGAATGTCTTGTAATCTAGGTTCATAAGATGTTTTCATGGTGTAGAGGTATTAATAATGAAGACTTATAGTTGTGAATGTCGATCACTAGGGCTTTAGAGTGAAGCTAATATTATTAACTACAGATGCTAAGGCTTTGTGAGTAAAGTATAAATGAGGATAGACGTCTAATTGGTAGAATTGTGATGAAAGTCCTATACTCACCTAACCTATCTTATAAATGCTTGAAAGTATAAAGGGATAGAATCACTTGAATGTGGATTCGTTTTCAAGGAATTCCTTCCATAAGACATGAGTTTTAAGCAAGACTTAAAAAGTAAATCTTGAGGTGTATTCTTGGCTCCAAGTGGATATTGACAATGAGATAGAGTGTCACACAAGAAAGGATTCGGGCTACCACATCTATTTTATGTGAGGACTATCCAAGATAAAGGGGGAACTCTTACGTAGTAGAGTGTGGGTTTTCCTAAAGTTAGGTCTCATGAGATGGAAGACTTCACATAGTTGAGTTAAGGTTTCTAGTAGCAATCTACATATCCAATGAACTAAGACATGCTTGAAGAAGAATCTCACAGTCTTAAAAAGCATTAATGAACTAAGACATGCTTGAAGAATTATCTCATAGTGTTCAAGAGCATAATGGACTTAGATATTCTTAAGGTAGTATCAGAGGGTCCATCTTAATAATGAACTAACATATGCTTAAAGAAGTATCTCATAGTGTTCATAGTATAAATGGATTTAGACATGCTTAAGTAAGTATCTCATAGGATCCATGTTAATAATGAACTTACACATGCTTAAAGAAGTAACTCATAGGGTTCAACCTAATAATGAACTAAGATGTGATTAAGGAAGTACCTCAGAGTGTTGCATGGTTTAAAGAGAGATGAACTAAGATATTCTTAAGAGTGTACCTCATAGTGTTCTAAAGTTAAATAGAGGAGCTAGATTCCAAACCAAGAAGTATTAGTATGAGGACCTAAAAGGGGTACTTAGCATGAATAGTAGTATGGGATATTATTCATTCATTGCACAAGTATGACTTAAGGTTATTAAAGAAAGTGTTCTCTTGTATGATGTACCTTGAGATAGGATTGCGCCATAGTTGCCTTCCTTTCTATAATTTACTAAAGGTGAGAGATTCCCTTAGTTGTGAGAGTTAATCTAATCATGAGACCAAGAAGGGTGAGTATGACTAAGATGACTTCAAGGTTATGCTTAGTGTGAAGGGTAGTATGGGATTCCTTTCATGCATTGCACAAGTGTACTTTGAGGTTACTTAGGAGTATAGTACCCTTATGGTAGAAAAGCTTAAGACTTGACCATGCATATAGGCTATGATTATGATGATATAAAAGGGATACTTGGCTTGGGTGTTATTATGGGATGCTATTCATACTTTGCACATGTATGCTTTTAGGTTACTTGAGAATAGTTTTATTATGGTATAGATGACTAAGAGTCAAATAATGCTCATATGATGTTTATGTTGGAGACTATGCTTATTATGATTATGATATTGTCTCTTCTGTTTATAATTTATGTTTCATGAAGTATTTCATATGCTTTTGGATTATGTCTTATATTGACTAACCCTTGTCTTATGCTCTTGTCACTATGCTAGCTAATATATTTAGTGCATTTTGTACTAATGCATACTTTGCCTACATCCTAATCAAATGTATAGTTTGGAGACTTGAGTGCTATCTTGAAGCTAGGTTTCTAAGGAGCTAAGGAGTTGAAGATCTTGGTGAGTCCTTATAGCTTCGAGGACAAAACCCACCATTTCCTTTATGTGTTTATTTCATGTTTTTGAGACTATTGTATGGGTTGTGTCCCAAAAGTTTATTCTAAAATTTTATTAGATGGTTTGAGACAAAGTGTTGAAAGACTTCGATTGTAATTTTTTTAAAGTTTTCCCTATTTTTCTAGTATCTTATGTTCATGATATGCTAAGGGCTTGTATGAGACCTCTTCGGGGTCAAGTACGCAATGTCACATCTAGGGTGTACCCTTGGGTCGTGACATCAACTCTCAGCGGCAGGCTTACCCAACAATGAGAATTCTCAAAACAAGATCAACTCATAAGATATCATAAGTAAAATAATTTACTCAGTATACTCAAATCAACATAAGTGTTCAACTCACAGTCTTGAAAACATCAACAAGGTTAATGACAAAAAGACTCCTTAACTACAACTATCTATCTACGAAGCCTCTAATAACTATGATGGATGTCGGGACAAGACACACGACATCCTAATACGACTGAAAATAGATATGAGAATCCTCCGGAAGCAAGGAGGGTCACCAAAGCAACTCTACAACTGCAAATGGTATCAACAGAGCGCTTGTTGATGACCTTGGTTACCTTTATCTGCATCATGAAAGATGTAGGACAAATGGCGTCAGTAGATGGAATGTACTAGCATTCAAGGATAACTCTAAAGCATATAAATAAGCTTGAACTGATAAAAATGATGAAAAATACTCACCTCAACTCAACTCAACTCAAGGATCCTCAAATATACTAAAAGATACTCAACCTTAAAAATAGTCAACTCCGTTCAGTATAAAACCAACAATAATTATGCATTATAAATAAATCTTTTAAAAATAGTAGATAATATCTCAATGTATATAAAAATACTATAATAACTCGTTTACTCTTATTAGGGAGATTCAATAACGGACAACCATCACTATGCGCTATGTGATGATACAACATCTCGCCCACGCTGCCAGAACAGTCCTATACGTTTCCGGATTATAAGACATCCTCAACTAAGTACATCCACTAATCTATGCTTACAAATAAATAAGGAATCATCTAAAAAGTATGAACCTTTACCCATGTTGGCATACATGGTTTATGAGGACTTTGAGTCGTCTTAACTCGTCCCATATCGGTACTCAATACTACTCCCAATAATATAACTCATGCTCATATATTTAGAAACATTTCCTCATCCTCAACTTTGAGATTATTACTCAAAATATTCTCTTAAAAGAAATCATGCTTAAAAACTCCCCCGGGATTCATTTGGAAATCAATGTTTTCTCTCATTTTTAATGTAATACATTTAAAATTGGGAATACTTAGTTCCCTTATATTCATTTTGAAAACATGAACTCAATTCTTTTCATCCTCATACTCATGTACTCAAGTCTTAAAAAGGTTTAAAAGATTGCAAAAGACTTCTCAAAATAATACAAAGAACTTCCTCAGACTTTACTCTTAACTCTATCTTGAATTTTGAATTATGAATTCAAGAGTTATGACTTGGATATGCATGATCTCTCAAGTATTAATGTAGATTTTAAATATGGATATCAAGTAGAGAACATATGTATGATTCAAGGGAACATATGCGGAAAGACGAACAGAAGGGTAGGGGACCTGGCGACCCTAGAGCACTAAGTGACACGGGGCGCAAGCCCCAAAACAACTGACCACTATTTCGGGCACACTAAGTGGTGCGCCGCGCAAGGCCCAAATCTACTGGACAATACTTCTGGTTATATGTTGGCGCGCTGCCCCAAACAGCTGCCCAGAATTTTGATGAATTTTTTTCTCAACATCATGCGCTAACTCATCTAGAATAGAATAAATTCCTTCAAAATCCTTTGGAAACATAAACCCAACAAAATCACAATGATATACACTCAAATTACTCAAGAATAATACTCAAACAGAAGATCCTCATCTCAAGAACTCAATGAAACCTCATAATAAAGAATGAAGCACAAACTTCAAGAAACTCATTATAATCAAGAAACTCAACATACTAAATCTAATGGATCAATTTCGTAAAAGAAACTCATGATTGGTGTGTGGGTGAAAAAACCAACACTATGGAAACTCACATACCTCGTTAGTATCAAATCCTTAGCGAAAACCCTTGAAGATCCCAAGAAAATCATGAATGCTTGAAGCTTTTCTCCCTTTGAAATTTTCCCTAACCTTCCAAACGTTTTAAACATTAGCATAAACTGATTTTAATCAGCCTTGACCCCTAATTTGGGTGGAAAAACGTGTGGACTATGTGGGGTAATGAATATACCAAAATACCCCTCCATAATTTAGATAAATTTCCTTAACTGGATAGGTTGAACTCAGACAGGCATATCTCCCTCATCCGAACTTGAAATTTAGCAAACTCGATGGCATTCGAAAGAGGACTCTAACATTTTTCATTTGATATCTCATGGACTACCTAACTCATCATGTACTGAAAGTGATGGTCGTTTGAAGTTGACCCAAAATTTATAATTGAAATGTAACTTGCACAAATCTCAATTTAGCTATTTATAATTTTGTTCTTTCTAAAATTAGCCCTTTCTAAGATCGAAGTGGTACAATCTCCCCCCATTGAGAATATTCATCCTTGAATGAGATTGCCCTAAATAGAACTAAGGGTGACAACATCTAACACCCAACTCAAATACCCAACATGCAATTTAACACAATATATAATATCAATTTAAAGAGTGCTTTACAAAAATTCATTACCTTGGTTTGGAATTCTCCAAAAGAAAAGAGATGTGGGTATCTTTTCTACATATCCTCTTGAGCCTTTCAAGTAGCTTTCTCAACAAACTGATTCATCTATAAGACTTTGACTGATGCGACCTCCTTGGTTCTCAAGTTGCGAACTTGTCGATCAAGTATCTAATCATAAGGTAGGTTGTCATTAATACCAATTTTCTCGGTATGTATTATAAGTGAAGGATCGCCCATACACTTCTTCAACATTGAAATGTGGAATACCGGATGGACTACTGCTAACTCTGGCGGTAGCTCCAACTCATAAGGTACATTACCAACTCTTTTAGATATCTTGTAAGGACAAATATAATCGGAATCAAGCTTCCCCTTCTTACAAAATCTCATAACACACTTCATGGGTGAAACCTTCAAGTACACTGAATCATCCAACTAAAACTCTAAGTCTCTTCTCCTAACATCAATATAGGATTTCTGACAACTTTGCGATGTTTTCAACATTTAATGAATGATGTTCACTTTATCCATAGATTGATAAATATGTCAGGTTCTATCAACCCAATTTCACCAACCTCATACCATCCAAAAGGAAATCTATATCTTCTCCCATAAAGGGCCTCATAGGGAGCCATCTCCATACTAGAGTGATAACTATTATTGTAAGTAAACTCGATGAGAGGTAAGTTATCATCCCAATTATCTTTGAAATCAATCACACAAGCCCTCAACATATCCTCTAAAGTTTGAATCATATGCTCGTCTTGACCGTTAGTCTGAGGATGGAAAGCAGTATTAAGGTTCACCTTCAAACCCAAACCCTTCTGGAAATACTACCAAAATTGTTTGGTAAATTGTGCACCTTTATCTCAAATGATGGACACCGGAACCCTATGAAGTCCGACTATCTCTTGGATATATAATCTGGCATAATCTTCTACTGAAAAAGTAGCCTTTACCAATAAGAGATGGGGTGATTTCATCATCTGATCTACAAACATCCAAATCAAATCATGTTGCCTGCAAGACCGTGGTAAACAAGAAATGAATCCATATTGATCATCTCCCATTTCATTCTAGAAGATCTATGTTCCGAGCCATACCACCGAGCCTCTAGTGCTCTACCTTGACTCGTTGGCAATTCGGGTAGTTAACAACGAACTCTGGAATACACCTCTTCATACTACTCCACCAATAGACATCTCTCAAGTCATGATACATCTTTGTGGAACTAGGAGGGGTAGAGTATTTGGAGCTATGAGATTTCTCCATGATCCTCTCTTGGAGTTCACACACTTTTGGTACACACAATCTTCCTTGATACCTAAGCACACCATCTCCCCTCTTGTTCAAAAGCCATTAGTTTTGGGTCATGAACATTTGCCTTCAATTCAAGCAATACAAGGTCTTGGTCTTGTTTCCCCTTCACTTTAGACACTACTGATGATTCAGCCGCATTCATCAGCACAACTCAACCTTGATTTAATTCCAATAACCTGACTCCCAATCGTGCAAGTTTGTGCACATCTTTGGCTAATTATTTCTTGTCTTCCTCAGCATGGGCAGTACTACCCAGACAACTTGCTCAAGACATCAACACTAACATTAACCTTACCTGGGTGATAGAGAATACTCATGGCGTAATGCTTGAGTAATTCCAACCACCTCCTTTGTCTGAGATTAAGCTCTTTCTGACTGAATACATACTAAGGACTCTTGTTATTGTTGAAACCATCTACATGAACACAATAAAGATTGTGAGGCCATATTTTTAAAGTGAATACTATAGAAGCCAACTCTGGACCATGGGTTCGGTAATTCTTGTTGTGAATCTTAAGTTGTCTGTAGGAATAAGCTATAACTTTGCAATTCTGCATCAATACACAATCTAGTCCAAATTTGGACGCATCACAATGCACTACAAAGCCTTGTGTACCCTCTGGTAAGGTCATCATTGGGCTGCAGTAAACCAAGTTTTCAGTTCCTGAAAGTTTTCTCACAAGCTTCAGACCATTGAAACTTTGTTGTCTTCTGAGTCAACTTTGTCAAAGGGGATGAAATATATTCAAACCCCTCAACAAACCTCCTATAATAACAAGCCAATCCCAAGAAACTCCTAATATCAGTTGGAGATGTCAGTTTGGGCTAGTTTTGCACTACCTTAATCTTCTGAGTGTCAACTCGAATCCCTTCACAATAAAAAATATGGCCTAAGAACGCCAGTGATTCAAGTCAAAACTCACACTTGGAAAATTTGGCATACAACTCTCTATCTCTGAGAGTTTGAAGAACTACTCTTAGATAAATATCATGATTCTCCTCATTCCTCGAATAAATTAGGATGTCATCAATGAATACGATAACAAACATATCAATATATGGCTTAAAAATCTGTCTATGTAATGCCCCAGAAACTAGTAAGTTGAACTAGAGAGTTCTAGAGCTTTTCGTAAGAGTTTTGGAGTGTGGTATGAGGATTAAAAGTTGTAAAAATGATTCTCGTACTTAGAATAGTGGTTTAAGGGTTAGGGCATCAAGGTACGACCCCCCAAGAACAACCCAAGGGGTCCTTGAGGAGGACCCTCAAAACAGCCCCAAAACTACCAAAATTGCATGCCACCTACGCTTGGCCACCTACTGGCCGTAAGTGGACCCACGCCCCGTAGGTTGGGGTCGTGGGTCACGACCTGCAAAGGACTGCAAAGTGGAGCCTCTAAAGTCCACCTAGGACTTACCAATATGGGCAGTAGACCCATCCACGGTCCGTGGATGGGTGGGGGGTAGGTCAAGCCAATTTTCAATGTTATAGTTTTATTTAGGGGTTTGGGGGTTAAGTTAGTAATTAATTAAGGGTTAAGGTAGGTCGGTTAGTTAGTTATTTAACGACCTATAAATATTAATATACCCATAAGCTAAGTGATTTAACTCATTCATCTAAGAACCCCAAATCCTCTCCAAAAATCCTCTCTCTAGAATTGAAGAAGAAGAAGAAGAGAAGAGAATAGGGAAGATTTTCCACAATTGATTCAGACTTGATTAGGGCTTTGAAAAGAGGTATGTTAGATTAATCATCTATGGGTTCCTCCCCCATAGAGCCCCCTAGGTTTTCCCCCAATTGTGAAGTCAGAAACCCAATTCTAGTTAGGGTTTTTCTTACATTGTGGGTAGGGCTTGGGTAGTATTCCAATCTAGTGGATAATACCTAATTATGATTGTATTAGCATTTAATTATTATTATATGATGAATTTATGTGATTTCTATGGTAAACCCTAGTCTAAATTGATGAATGTGATATTTGTTGGTTTATGCCATTAGAGCTGAAATTGAAGGTTCATAGATGGCCTTCCTATATCAATGTCATGTGTAGTAATTGTTCAAATTTAGGAACATATAATAATGAATTGAACTACAGTTAATTGAATATGAATGATTATGATTTGGAAATATGAATTTCAACCTTTATGATCAATTATGATTAGAATCACCTACTAATGAAGGATGTGATTGAATTACCTTGAAATATATGTATAATGATAAGATTAGGAAAGAAAGCTTGAAGTAGGGCTTGTAGTCATCAATGTTAGGGTTTTGGGAGTAAAGCCAATATTATGTGATTTTGTTGTGTATTGCTTCTCTCTTACACACTTAGGCATAAAGATGCTAGGAGATCCAATGTTCTCACACATAAAATGATTCTAGGCTGGTTTAATAACCTAAAATGAATCAAAGCTTGTTAGTCTAAAATAGCTTGAAGTTGTGACATATGTTCCTTTCATGAATAGCTTGGCTTAGTAGGATAAGACCAAGATTGATAGCTTAGGATGGAGGATCTAAATTCTCCTAAGGTGGAGCTTGGCTTGGTATTGTAAAATGCATTTCATGGTAGCATGAGTTAGAAGTAGGCATGGTAGCCTAGGATTGAGGATGTATACTATCCTATGGGTAGCTTGAACTACCATTGTTAGGATGCCTTCATGATAGCATGACTTGGTTTGGCCAAGACCATTTTATGGTCGCTTAGGATTGAGGACTCATTATCTCTTAAGGGTAGCTTGGGATTGAGGATTCATACTCTCGTAAGGGTAGCTTGGCTTTGAATTATAAGATGCATTTCAAGGGTAGCTTGACTTAGGGTTAGTCATGGTAGCATGGGATTGAGGACTCATACTCTCCTAAGGGTAACTTAGGATTGAGAATCATACTCTCCTAAGGATATCTTGCATTTGTATCATAGTATACATGTAAGGGTAGCATGACTTAGTTGGTCTAGGATTATTTCATGGTAGCTAGGATAGGACACTTCTACCTTTCTTAGAGTAGCTTGGAATTGCATGATAATGTATCTTCCAAGGTCGTTAACTTAGCATAACCTAGTTATGTTAGTAAGATGATAACATGGTCTAATCTATTGGGGGGTTATTCCATGGTAGCCTTGAACTGAGAAATCGAGTTCATTCAAAGGTGTTGCCTTGCCTAGTTGTAAATAGAGATGTACCTTAAATTAATAGAGGCAAATATAATAGAGGGTATGGTCCCCAACTAGTGAGCATTCATGATAGTCTAAAGGGGTACTTAGTGTGGATAGTGTTATGGGATGATATCAATACATCGCAAAAGTATGACTTGAGACTAGTTGTGAAGGGTTCTCTTAGATAGTATAGACTTAGCTTGGGTTGTTGCTATAGTTTCCATCCAAGGTATGATTGACTGAAGGTGATAGTTTCCTTATCTACATGAAGTGAGATAGTAATAAGACAAAAGGAGGGTGTATATGACTAGGATTACTTCAAGGTTATGCTTAGTGTGAAGGGTAGTATGGGATGCCGTCCAAGACTTGCACAAGTGTACTTTGAGGTTACTTAGAAGTATGATGTCGTTATGGTAAAGAAGCTTAGAGACTTGACCATGTATATAGGCCATGATTAAAATGATCAAGAAGGGATACTTGTCTTGGGTGGTATTATGGGATGCTATTTATGCTTTTCACATGTATGCATTGGAGGTTACTTGAGAATGGTTCTATTATGGTATAGATGACTAAAGAGTCAAATTATGCTTATATAATTCTTATGTTGGAAACTTTGCTTATTATGAATAAGATATTGTCTCTTATGCTTATAATTTATGTTTCATGAAGTATTTTTTATATGATTTTGGATTATGTCTTATATTGACTAACCCTTGTCTTATACTCTTATGGTTATGCTAGCTAACATATTTAGTACATTTTGTACTAACGCATACTTTGCCTACATTCTAATCAAATGTAGGGTTTGGAGATTGAGTGCTACTCTTGGAGATAGGTTTCTAAAAGTTGCAAGGAGTTGAAGATCTTGGTGAGTCCTCATAGCTTCGAGGACAACACCCACATTTCCTTTATGTCTTTTATTTTCATGTTGAGACTATTGTATGGGCTATATCCCAAGAGGTTTTTCTAAAATTTGTATTAGATGGTTTGAGACAAAGTATAGAAAGACTTCTGCTTGTTTTTATGTAAATGACTTCGATTGTAAATTGTTTAAATTTTTATTTTCTATTATCTTATGTTCATGATATTCTAAGGCTTGTATGAGACCCTTTCGGGGTCAAGTATGCCAAGTTACGTCTAGGGGGTACCCCTTGGTCTTGACAAACTTGGTATCAGAGCACAAGGTTTAGAATAGTTCTTGGATTGTCTCAAACCACGTCTAGTAGAGTCTTGTTTATAAATGTGAAGCGCGCCATATTTATGAATAGGAGGTTATGGGATGCTTACAAAATCTCACTTCTTCATTCTCTAAGTCGTTTCATAGAGTTTGGCTTTAGTAGTCTGTTCTTCTAATCTGTGATCGTTGTTTTTTAGGTTTTGGCAAATACAGGGGAAAATGTTAGGAGAGAAGAGGAAGACAATGTGGAGCAAGAGGTTACTCCCCAAGTTCCACAGCAAGCTCCTCCTCAAGCTCCTATTGATCCCCCAGATATGACTAATGTGGAGATTAGGTCAGCTGTGCTAGCATTGACCCAAGGCATGACGGTTCAAGCTCGAGCCGTGACAACTCAAGCTTAAGCTTTGACGGCCAAAGCCAACAGAGAGGCAGTGGCCCCGACTAACCCAATAAGGGGTGTGGCTGCTTCTAGGGTGAGAGAGTTTTTTAGCATCAACCCTCTGGAATTTAGTGGCTCCAATGTGAATGAGGATCCTAATGGGTTCATAGAGGAGGTTTATAAGGTGTTAACTATCATGGGGGTGACTTCGATAGAGAAAGCGAAACTAGCCGTTTACCAATTGAAGGATGTTGCCCAAATTTGGTAAAAAAATGGAAAGATAGTAGGCCGGTAGAGGAGGGTACCATAGATTGGGAGATGTTTAAGGAGGCATGTCTAGATAAATTCTTTGCCCGTGAGCTGAGGGAAGCCAAGGTGGGAGAATTCATCAACCTTAAGCAAGGTAGCATGCGTGTTAAAGAGTATTCCTTGAAATTCACTATATTGTCTAAGTGTGCCCCATCTATGGTAGCAAGTTCGAGGGATATGATGAATAGGTTTGTGACGGGGGTGACCAAATTAATGTCAAAAGAATATTGTACGACAATGCTTAATGAAGATATGGATATCTGAGGTCTTATTGTGTATGCTCAACAACTGGAGGAAGAAAAACTTAAAGAGAAAAAATCTAGAGAAAAAAAGAGGTCTAGGATGGATAATGATAAGTCCTTTCATGATGGGTTTGATGGACATGGTCATTCTAGGAATCGACAAAATTTTTTTGGACAAGGCTTTTCTAATGCTCCTATGCATAAGGATGAGAGGGTGTCTACCCCTAGGACACAAGGTATAAGTAATGAGTCCTTATGGCCCTCTTGTGCTAGGTGTGGTAAGAGGCATGAGGGTAGGTGTTTGGCCAGTAGAGAGGGTTGCTTTAGTTGTGGTGAGAGTGGCCACATGATGAAAGATTTCCCTAAGGCTAAGGTTAAAATAAGAGAGGGCAAGCAAGTTGCCTCTAGTAGTGGGGATGTGGAGCCTCAAAAGAAGAATAGGTTTTATGCTCTCCAATCTAGAGAATATGAAGAGTGATCTCCTCATGTCCCTTCAGGTATGTGTTTTATGCTTTAGTAAATATTCTGATTTCTTGTCTTTTATAACTTGTCATGTTGGACTTTGAAGTTGATTTTAGTATGCATGATGTTTAGAAGAGTTTGTGTAGGCTAATTCCCAAGGGGGAGATAGTGTGCCTGCCTAGTAGGGTTATTGTGTGCCTTATGTGTTGCCATGATTTTCTTATATGCATGTTCATGAAAATGCCTAGGTGTTGTTAGAAATGACTTATATGCATTGTTTTCCTCATGTTGTAGTGCATTTGAGTAGATTTTCATATAGACTTCATGAGTTGATTATGAGCATGCCTTAGTTTTGGACATGAAAGATTCCTTCTTGAATAGATGCATTATAAGAGTAATTTGCATATAGGCTCCATGCGTGTGTGTTGAGCATGTTTTAGCTAGGATATGTTAGTTCCTCCTTGAAAATTAGTAGATATAGAATTCAATGCATGTTTGGGTTGGTAGAAGTAGTTCCTACTCCCTTGTGTTGCATTGAATGTGTTTAGCTTGGAATTGAAGTTTTCTTCCTTGGTTGTGTGCATTTAGATGTAGTGCATGCATGATGCGCTGATAGTTTAGATTTGTGACTTTAATAAATGTTTAGAATCGTCATTCGAGGACGAATGATCCCAAGGGGGAGATATTGTAATGCCTCGAAACTAGTAAGTTAAACAAGAAAGTTCTAGAGCTTTTCGTAAGAGTTTTTGAGTGTGGTATGAGAATTAAAATTTTTAAAAATGATTCCCATACTTAGAATAGGGGTTTAAGGGTTAGGGAGTCAAGGTACGATGCCCTCCCCCAAGGACCACCCAAGGTGTCCTTGAGGAGGACCCTCAAAAAAGCCCAAAAACAGTAAAAATTGCAGGAAACCTACGCTTGGCAACCTATTGGCCGTAGGTGGACCCATGCCCCATAGGTTGAGGTAGTGGGTCAAGGCATGCAAAGTTGAGCCTTTGAACCCCACCAACGACTTGCCAGTACGGGGTGGATGGGTGGGGCGTAGGTCAAGACAATTTTCAATGTTTTAGTTTTAGTTAGGGGTTTGGGGGTTAAGTTAATAATTAATTAGGGATTAATGTAGGTCGGTTAGGTAGTTATTTAACCACCTATAAATACTTAATACACCCCTAAACTAAGTGATTTAACTCATTCATCTAACAACCTCAAATCCTCTCCTAAAATCCTCTCTCTAGAAGTGAAGAAGAAGAAGAAGAAGAAGAGAAGAGAAGAGGGCAGATTTTCCTCCATTGATTTAGGCTTGATTATGAATTTTAAAAGAGGTATGTTAGCTTATTCATCTATGGGTGATTCCCCCATAGATCCCCGTAGGTTTTCCCCCAAATGTGAAGTCAAAAACCCAATTCTAGCTAGGGTTCTTCTCACCTTTTGGGTAGGGCTTGGGTATTATTAAAATCTGGTTAATAATAACTAATCATGATTGTATTAGCATTAAATTATGATTATATGATGAATTTATGACATTTCTATGGTAAACCCTAGTCTAAATTGATGAATGTGATATTTGTGGGTTTATTCCATTAGAGATGAAATTGAATGTTCATAGGTGACCTTCCTAAATCAATGTCATGTGTAGTAATTGTTAAAAGTTAGGAACATATAATCATGAATTGAACTAGAATTTATTGAATATGAATGATCATGACTTGTAATGATGAGTTTCAACCTTTATGATCAATTATGACTAGAATCACCTACTAATGAAGGATGTGATTGAATTGCCTTGAAACTAGGTATAATGATGAGACTAAGAAAGAAATCTTGAAGTAGGGCTTGTAGTCATCAATGTTAGGGCTTCGGAGGTAAAGCCAATATTATGTGATTTTGTTGAGTATTGCTTCTCTCTTACACACTTTGGCATAAAGATGCTAGGAGATCCAAGGTTCTCTCAATGAATCAAAGCTTGTTAGTCCAAAATAGCTTGAAGTTGTGACATATGTTCTTTTCATGTATAGCTTGCCTTAGTAGAATAAGACAAAGATTGTTAGCTTAGGATGTAGGATCTATACTCTCCTATTTTATAGGTTGACTTGACGTTGTAAAATGCATTTCATGGTAGCCAGAGTTAGAAGTCGTCATGGTAGCCTAGGATTAAGGATGTATATCGTCCTATGGGTTGCTTGGACTAGCATTGCTAGGATCCCTTCAAGATAGCATGACTTGGTTTGGCCACGACCATGTCATGGTAGCTTAGGAGTGAGGAAACATACTTTCCTAAGGATAGCTTAGGATTGAGGATTCATACTCTCATAAGGGTAGCTTGACTTTGAATTATAAGATGCATTGCAAGGGTAGCTTGACTTAGGGTTAGTCATTGTAGCTTGGGATTGAGGACTCATACTCTCATAAGGGTAGCTTAGGATTAGTAATCATACTCTCCTAAGGATAGCTTGCATTTGTACCATAGTATACTTGTAAGGGTAGCATGACTTAGTTGGTCTAGGACTATTTCATGGTAGCTAGAATAGGACACTTGTACCTTTCCTGGAGTAGCTTGGACCTGCATAATAGTGTGTTTTCCAAGGTAGTTGGTTATCTTAACATAGTTATGTTAGGAAGATAATATCATGGTCTAGTCTATTAGGGGTTTTTTCCGTGGTAGCCTTGAATTGAGAAATACAGTTCATTCATGGGTAGTGACTTGCCTAGCACAAAATAGAGAAGTACCTTAAATTAATATAGGAAAATAGAATAGAGGGACTAGTCACCAATTAGTGAGCATTCATGATAGTCTAAAAGGGTACTTAGTGTGGGTAGTAGTATGAGATGCTATCCATACATTGCACAAGTGTCACTTGAGACGAGTTGTGAAGAGTTCTCTTAGTTAGTATAGACTTAGCTTGGGTTGTTGCTATAGTTGCCTTCCAAGATATGTTTGACTAAAGGTGATAGTTCCCTTGTCTAAATGAAGTAAGCCAATAGTAAGACCAAAGGAGGTTGAATATGACTAGGATGACTTCAAGGTTATTCTTAGTCGGAATGGTAGTATGGGATGCCTTTCATGCCTTGCACAAGTGTACTTTGAGATTGCTTAGAAGTATGGTGCCCTTATGGTATAGAAGCTTAGAGACTTGACCATGTACATAGGCCATGATTAAGATGATCAAAAAGGTATACTTGTCTTGGGTAGTATTATGGGAGGCTATTCATGCTTTGCACAACTGTGCTTTGGAGGTTACTTGAGAATGGTTCTATTATGGTAGAGATGACTAAAGAGTCAAATTATGCTTATATAATGCTTATGTATGAGACTTTTCTTATTATGATTATGACATTGTCTCTTATGTTTATGATTCATCTTTCATGAAGTATTTCATATGATTTGGATTATGTTTTATATTGACTAACCCTTATCTTATGCTATTATGGTTATGCTAGCTAACATATTTAGTACATTTTGTACAAACGCATACTTTGCCTACATTCTAATCAAATGTAGGGTTTGGAGATAGGTTTCTAGAAGTTGCAAGGAGTTGAAGATCTTGGTGAGTCCTCATAGTTTCGAGGACAACATCCACATTTTCTTTATGTATTTTATATTCATGTTGAGACTATTTTATGGGTTGTGTCCCAAGAGTTTATTCTAAATGTTGTATTAGATGGTTTGAGACAAAGTATAGAAAGACTTCCGCTTATTTTTATGAAAATGAATTCGATTGTAAGAGTTTTAAATTTTCCCGTATTTTCTATTATTTTCTGTTCATGATATGCTAAGGGCTTGTTGATGTGTCCACAAATTGGAGTCATTTAGGGCTATATTTTGATAGAATTAGTATCCTGAAATGCATATTTTATCTCAATATCTAATGAAAACCCTTAAGTTTCAGGTATTTGGAGCTTGAGGGAAAGCATGGACACTACTCAGAAAAAAGGAACAAAAGCAGCTGAAAGAACAAAGAAAAGAAGATCTGAGAATCGCTGAACCCATTCAGTGACTCGCCAAACCCATTCGGCGACTCGCCAAAAGGTCTTATCCTTGCCTATTGTTCCAGTGTACTGAGCCTTGAAAGAACGGATCAAATCGGCGGTGAAAAGGAGCAGTCGGCGTATCGCCCAACAGTTCCGCGAAGCTATACTACGTCGCCCAATGATCCAAAACACGATGATGTTGAAGGGTAATGCAAGACGGCAATGAAACCTACCAAAGGGCGGATCGCCGAGTTGTCGGCGATCTCAACTAACGACGCCGAATGATCTGTTGCAGCGTAGATATTTGAAAACTATAAATACTCGTTGAGAGTTATAGCTTAAGGAGAATATATTTTAATATATGAGATTTTTAATATAGAATTTTTAACATAGACTTTGGAGTTCTAAGTTTGGAGAGGGTTTTGAAGAACTTGAAGATTCTAAGAGTTTCAACTCCAAGAATTTGGACTTGGGACTTGTGGATTCTTCATTCTTTGTTTGTTTTGATACTTAAATTTGCATACCCATTTGAATGAAAACTCATTTTGGTCTAAATTTCAATCTCTTTCACATGTCTAGCTAAAGCCTCAATTCTTGGGGTGTGATTTTGTGAATATGGGTTAGATTATATGTTGGGTCTTGCTTGTTGATGGTTTATTTGTTGTGTAAATATGATTTCGTTGAGTAGTTGTGGTGGAACTTAATGAAATTGTAGTTGCAAATACGACTTCACCTTTGTATTTTTGGCTTGCTCGAGAGAGAGAAGTCGTAAAACTAAGACTATTAAATTGATGGCCGATGGGATTGGGTCGACATGAGGTTCCGCTCGAGAGACTGAACCCTAGTCCTTCTCCCACACACTCAGCTCGAGAGAGTGAGTGGGCTAAGGTGGAGGTTGTTCTTCTTGCGGCAAGTGGGTGTCCGAGAGGAACCCATTTGATTCGGGGTAAGTTGCTCGAGAGAGAATTTACCTCCATTATAGTCTAGCCTAGTCACAAGTATTCAACGAATTTATTATCCAAAGCATGTACCCAATAGTTTCGTTTATCCCGTATTCCTATCACATCCCAAGAATCTTGTCTCCTTGATTAGTACTCTTTGCATTTTTTGCTGATTTTGCTTATTTGTCACAAACCTCCATTGACAATTGACGCTTGTGTCACCCCTTAGATTTAACATGTTTACATTCGATAATATTTTTAGCTATGACTAATTAGAACTTAATTTTATTTTTCTATTAATTTCAAGCCCACTCCCTTGATAGTCGACCCCAACCCTAAGTTGGGTTACTTTACTATTCTACGATCATAGACACTTGCATTGGAAGTTGTGTCTTTATTACGCAAACATCAAAATGGCGCCACTGCCGGGGAGTGGTGTTATTTGAGAATTCTTAGTTTAATAGAATTTTTGTTCTTCTTAGTTGTAGTTACTCACTTAATCTTTAGTTTTCTTTTGTTTGCTTGCGTGAACATTTCAGAAAGCATGAGTGTTAACGGTAGCCAGGTGGGCCACCAAGACGATATCAGAAATCTCAACAATGTCTGAGAGCCCAACATCTACGGTCCCCATCTCATGGGAGGTATTGGAGCTATC
>JAJOOE010001376.1:0-30390 GCA_036250405.1 Solanum raphanifolium | reverse complement strand
TATTTAATTTTTTTTATTTCATCTCCCCCCCCCCCCCTCCTCAAATACTAATTTAGATATTATTTTATTTTATTTTTAAAAAAAATATTCTACCCACTCCACCTAACCTTCCGGTTCCATTTTTTTTTCTCGTTTTGTGTTAGATATATACATATCGAAAATATTTTTTACTTGCCGCTGCAAGGCTTTTTTTTTTTAAAAAAAATTATTTATGTTATATTCGGTACACAAGTAGAAAAAAATTCCTAAAAGTATATTTACATATCTAACACAAAACGAGAAAATTGTAAAAAATAAATAAATAAATTAGGAGCGAAGGGTTAAATAGGATGGGGGTAGAATTTTTATTTTTTAAAAATAAAATAATATCAAATTTTTGGGGGAATGAGTGGGTGGTTTGGGGGGTGGGGAGGGTGAAGTATGATTTAAAAAAAATATTTTATAAAAGATTTTTTTGTTAAAAAAAAGGACGGGGGATTGTCTAGGGGGAGGGGGTACGGGGGGGAGGCGGTGGAGTGGGGTAAGAAAAATAATTTTAATTTTTTGGGGGATAGTAATACTTTAATCTTTAATTTTTAATTAATATTAATAATTTATTATTCAATTTTTGTCAAGAAGGAATATTTTATCCAAGTGGAATGCCATGTGTCAAGGTTTTTCAAATGAAAAAGAGAGTGCACTACACACCACTAAGGTGTGTTTTTCAAACTAATAAGTGATAGTTTAGACATAAAACTCACACTCTCAATAATTTAGGTATGAAATTCAAAAAATGGGATAGTTTAGACATTTATCTCTTAAGAAATCATAGAAGAAAAGTACTTTTTTTTTACTAATTTTTTGTTATCTCTCTCTTTATAAACAAATCTAAGCTAATCAATGTTGTTTAGTTAATATTAAGAATAAAATGGAGAAAAAATAATTAATTATATCTTTTTTTTTGTAGTAACATATTTTGAAATAATTATTTTTAATAATATTGATAATTAATATGAAACAATTCTACACCTTCTATAAAACTTTCATAATTTTAGCTATTTCATAAAGTTTTGGTTTGTTAAGTAACGACATTTCTACACCTTCTATGGCAAATCTATTCTTTTAGCATATTATTAAGTTTAACTTTCTCTTTTTATTTCCACTCCTTGTTATTAATCATTTTCTTATATTGGGTTATAATAACTTCAACTTTTTTCCTACCGTAAGTTTAGTTACACCATTATATGGGGGTTATTTTTTATTTCCTAAATATTTTATTGTGGATTCCATCACAGACGTCAAACTCAATTGACTTGTTCGGATTGACTTAAAAAAAGGCTTTTAAGTAAAAAATTAAAAGTCAAATTGAAATGACTTTTAAGTCAAAAAATAAAAAGTAGGGAGACGCTTCCTTACTTATTTAAGTCATTATTTACCTTGTCAAACGTTTCCTATCTAATTTTAAGTTATTTTTTATATTTGTCTAGCACTTCGAGAAGTCAAAAACTGACTTAAAAATAAGTTTGACCAACTTTTAACCCAATTCAAACACACTCTACATTTCATGTTAGCCTAAAAAAAGTGGATTATATCAATATTGTCACTTAATTTTACAAAAATAAGGCCATCGATTTATCATCTCTCTCCGTAAAATTGAGTTGATGGAAAAAACTTACCCGCATCGAATGTTTACACCAAACTAATGATTTCATTAATTGCCCATTTCCATGAATTAATTGCAAAATATGATTTCATTTAACTAAATACAAAAGTAATATTGACTTAAAAAAGTTTACCAATCAAAACTTGTGTACATATGAAGCATGATTCTATAGTTGTTAATTTACTACTGATACATGAGTTTGTGAGATTAAATTAAATTACACAAATTTAAAATAATGTAATGTGTTGCCTGTTAAGTAAGATTGTTCCAGTTGTATTGATTGATTAACTTTTTTTAAAAATAAAATAAAATAATTATGATAAAGTTTAATTGAATACTGAATATTTATATTTATGAGTAGTTGATGGATGAATACCTGAATACTGAATATTTATATTTATGAGTAGTTGATGCATGAATACATGAATATTGAATATTTGTATTTGTCTATATTTTATGAAATAAAAAAAGATTGAAGCTCATAGTTACAATTTACCTAATTAAAATACTTAGTGATTCAATTTATCAAAGTGGATTAAATAAATTCATTTTATAAATATGGACTAAAATTATCATTGAAATAAAGTGGGATAAAGTTTTTGATTTTTAAAGTAAAATTGGAGGAGGAAATTGATTTTCCCCAAAATTTGTCATCGATCTCTTCGCATCGGACTTCCTAGTGCGAGTTACCCTCATGTATAGTTTGCGAGCAATTATATAAAAGCAAAGTTTTACATATGCACACCCAAAGAGTAGTAGCTACGAATTTTTCTTGTCATAAAAAAATAACAATTCGAGAACTCAAAAAGACAAAACTACAAAATATCTTCTTTTTTTTTTTTTTTGGATTATAACTACAAAATATCTAATTTAATAGAAAAAAGTTTTTTATTTTTAAAGAGAGAAAATGGAAATTGTGGATATAGTGAAAAGAACTAGTGAAGGAAGAGTGAGCCAGCACAAAACAAATCGATGGGAAACCAGTGGTTCAGCTCTGACAACACCTGTATATCCAACTCTAACTTTTTTTCTTGCATCCAAACCCCTTCTGCCAAATGGGTTTTAGGCTGCATCTCAAATGGGGTTTCTCTGTCCAACCCCCTTTCTCCTCCAATTCATCATCATGGCCTTCTTCACATTCCTGTGAGTACATCTAAAGATTGCACCTTTTTTTTTTCATTAATAAAGATTTTAGTTTACTTTGAGCCAAAAGAGGAAATTTGTTGTTGATGTATCAATCATTCATTTATTGAAACCTAGTTGTTTGGTGTTGGATTTATCTTCATGTCCATGTTTTGTTTCATCATGATCAAGAATTGTGTATAATATGTGATTAGTTGCTTTATTTTAGTTGATCCAGTAATATGGTTACCTCTTTTTTTGTTTTGTTTTGTTTTTATTATCTTGGTGTATGAGGGAAGTAGTATTGGGTAGAATTGATTAGACATGACATGACTTAGCTTCAACATAATGAGGGCATGAGGAGGATATGAAGGTCACTTATCAGTTAGTTGAGCATTCTATTACTCTCGTGGTTTCTTTGTCCTTTGAGTTTGCTTATTATTTGTGATTTTTTATACTTAGATTATTGTTGTATTTTGTAATGATTATTGTTTAGGATGATTTGTAAGGTTGTTTGTAGTATTTTGTCATGATTGTCTTCATTTCTGTTACTTCTTTCTCTATATTACTTTGGACTGTTTTTTCTTGAGTCGAGGGTCTATCTTAAACAACCTTTCTACCTCTAAGGTAGTGGTAAGATTTGCATAGTACAATCTATCCCTCCCCATATTCTACTTTGTGGGATTACACTGGATATGTTATTGTTGTTGCAACTTTAGTGCCCGGGCCAACTTTCGTGTACCTAGACTAATTTTATGAGATACATGTCATCTCCCACCAACAATAGGTACCGGGTAGCTCAGAAATCTCCTATTTTTTTATCTCTACTGGAATTTGAGCTATGCTGCTTGGACTTTTCAAAAATGTCAATGGGTGCATGTCGTATTCTCCAAAAGTAGTATATTTTTGGAGAATTCGACACGGGTGCGGCATCAAAAGTGAAGAGTCCGTACAACTTAGAATTTAAACCTGCTGAGACCTCAGGTTCTCAATCCACTACATTGACCACTAGGTCAGATCCATGGTTGATGGTTTACCTGTGTGTTTTGATCACACGATTTACATTACTAACAAGAATGTCTGGCTTGCATATGTATTCTCTTCTAGCAAATTGGATAAGATCTTTGATTGGAATAGTAGAGAACTCTTCCCCTTTGCACCTGCTCTCCTCCCTGAGGGGAGGTGGATCCAAGACTTTAAATCATTGGATGTGTAGTACCATCACATCCACTAATCTTTGTGATGATTAGGAAGAACATAGTATAAATATACACGTCGAGCTGAATGCTGTGGGTGCAAGCAACCTACTATCCATAAGCCATATCCACCTTTGCTCCATGCACTCATCAAGAAAAGGGTGTAGGAGGTTCTCATTCTTCCAGTGGAAGTTTAGATATATTTTTCATTCTAACAAGTCGGAGATGGTTAATATAAAAAGTAAAAGTTTGAAGAGTACTTGTCATTTGTTCTTATGCAAGTATTGCTAATAAATGTATGATATTCTATGTATAATACATGAATAACCACACAGTTAATGAGGATATTACCTAATGCAAAAACCAAAAACTACAACTGGACACCAGATTCTCAATGCGGAATTACTTCCAACAGTTTATGAAGCTATGCTGCCCTTGGTTCAGAGAGTGTTACCATACTCAAATTGTACCCAAGTTCTCTTACTGTGCTAATGCCTCAACAGTATTATGAGGGTAAACTGTTACATGCAACCAATACAAGTTTCTTGCCTTAACCAATTAATCAAAACAATCAACATGATGTATAATGAACGCCCATTTGACGAGAGGGAGTTGCTCGGATGGTAAGCACCCCTCACTTCCAACCCGAAGGTTGCGAGTTCAAGTCACCAAGGGAGCAAAAGGGGTGGGAGCTCCTAGGGAGGGTAAAAAAGAAAGAAAAAAAAAAGAAGACAATGAACGCCCATTTTTTTCTGTTCTTTTTCCTTTGATTGAATGATGAATTCCATTGGATGCTGCTAGATCTTTTTTCATTGTAATAGTGTGGTATGCAGACTATGCTGTTGTATTGATTAACTAATCCAATTATATGGGGAACTTGAGCTAATTTGTCACTGTTTCTATCTTGTCCAAAGGTATATGTTAACTTTGAGAGAATTCAAAACAGAATCTCTGATTGCATCATATAGCCTTATGCTTTGTTGTAGTTGGAATGTTGGATATAATCCAAAATAACTTGTCTCCACCATTATTGTTCTGTAAACAAATTGATCTTCTAGTCCTGTTAACATCTCATGTTTCACACCAAATACAGTTGTCTTTGTCAATGTTAATGACTTTTATGGTTCTGGGAACCAAACCATCCTAGTTCCTCGTTAACTATCAGAGATTAGACCGATTGTACAAAATGAGAACTTGAAATCCTTTTATGCTTAAAGTAATTTTGGAATTTTGTTTCTGCTATAAACAATGAGCTGCAGATATAGTGTTCAAGAAACATAGCAATTCAGTTATGTAACTTCACGAGAAATTTCTTCAATCTGGCCCGACATGCCTCTGAACTAAACAAACCTGAACATGTCATTTCAATTGTATAGTCTTCAACATTAGTCAAGTCATATTTTCATCTTTTCACCCGCAGACACTCTTTTATTAATTACACGTCATCTTCATATACAGTCAAAGGACGGGAGGCTTTATACGATCCAGCTAGGTCTCTTAAACCTTTTATAACTGGCGACTGTGAACCTTCACACAGTGATCCTTTCAGGGTGCAGACTTGTTTATCTGACCCCCAACTGTGGACTAGTGATACATCAGTAACTACAGAAATAAAGGTTTTTTCTTCTCTTTGTTCGAAGTAAAGCTATCTTAAGGAGTATATTTCTTGTCGTTAGTCTGTTCTATAATTTGCATGTCATTGCTTACTTGTGCTCTCTTTCATCAGACGCGAAATGGCAGAGGGTCCCCTAGCAATGTATATGGAGATATTGGCAGTCATAAGATTGGGATATCGCCTGACGGGGAGAAACCAACATATTTAAATACAACCAAATCTCTTCATTTTAGTTTACTAATGAAAAATCTTGATCTGCTGGAAAACATGTTTGCTGATTCAGAGATGTCAAGATTAGAAAGAGATATTTTGGTGCAACTAGAAAAGCTTGGAGCTTTAGAATTCTTTCATACTTGTTTCTCAAGGACACATCATTCTTCTACTTTTCCTAAGGTTCTTGATGTGCCAAGGGAGCTTATTAAAGAAGTTGAGAAAGACGACCTTGTTGGAAATGCAATAGATAAGGTTGTCGTACGTTCTAGGAAAAAGCAAGAGCGGAAGTCAAGAAGAAACAGAGCATCCAGAAATGCCAATGACATTATTACAGTGCAGCCGCATACCAAAAACATCCAGGAGGATTTGCAACAGCCAAAGTTCTATTCTGGGAAAAGAACACAAGCCTCTAGAAATAAAAGACAGAAAATTGCTAAGAATGAGGCAGAAATGTCAAGAGGTGTTAAGGTTGTCTCCAGTTTTTATTAAGAGATATTGTATTACAGTTCTTAAACATTCAAAGCACGTATTAATTTGATTATTCACTATAAAACAGTTGGTGGCACAGTTGGAAAGGATCAGGTCAATCCTTGAAGAAGAAACTGGTCGAGTAGCTACTTTCAGTAGCTGGGCAGAAGCTGCTGGGATTGAACAGAAGGAGCTGCAGCAACGCCTGCATTTTGGTTGGTATTGCAGGGATGAGCTTCTGAAAAGTACACGGTCCTTAGTCTTATATCTGGCAAGAAACTACAGGGGGCTTGGAGTGGCATTTGAAGACTTAATTCAGGTAGTGAACCAAATCTTAGTGGAATGACTTTATTAACTCTCAATATAATCCCACTTTAGGCATAGAGGTAGTAGCATAATTACACCCTACTGCGTGAAATCCAATATCTTTTTAAAATCATTTTAAGAAGTAGAACTTTAAGAGCTCCGCCATATGTTGGAAATTCACGTTGCTTGTGTGATGCACAACCCTATTGCATCAAGTTGCTTGCACATGGTAAAGAATAGAAGTAAGAAATTCACAATTAAATCAGGATAATAGAAACTTAACAGGGATACATTGTTAATTATATACTACTGCTAACATATTTCAACAAAACTAAGTTATATACCCACTGCCAGCTAATGAATATATGACCAACTAGTTAGACTGGTAAAAGAGGAAAACTACGATATGCTGGAAGCTATCTTTTCATTTTGGATGTATATTTAGCTGAAATATTTACTTTTTCGTTTCAATGGTATTGCTACAGGCTGGAAACATGGGTGTTCTACAAGGTGCTGTAAGGTTTGACCACACTAGGGGATACAAATTCTCAACTTACGTTCAGTATTGGATACGAAAATCATTGTCAAAATTGGTGGCACAACATGCCAGAGGGGTTCGAATTCCCGTATGTATTTTTTTCTGAAGGAAATTTTACTTATCTTCTTTCAGTTTCATCTCGGTATAACAAAGCTTTATCTCTCTTTCTTTTCAATGTATTCATGCAGTTCACTATATGCAAAGTAATAAATCAAATACATAAAGCTCGAAAAACTCTCAGTAGGAGCCATGGAAAATTTCCAGCTGATGATGAAATTGCCAAGTTCACGGGTCTATCCACAGCTAGGATTGCAATGGCTAGTAAATGTCTGAGAGTTGTTGGTTCAATTGATCAGAAAGTTGGAGATTGCATCAGCGCAAAAGTTTTGGTAAAAATCTCTATTCTTTTTTTTTTCTTTTAAAGAGGCATGCTTATATCTGTTGATTTTGGACGTAATGAAATGACAGCTTGAAGAACATGAATAAATCTGTTTCTTCTCGCATCATATCTTTGTTTGGTGAAAGTAGAAATGTACCTTAAGCACTTTTACCATTCTATCTAACTAGGCTTTCCCTGCTACATTGTTTCTGGAAAAGTACTGTAACTCGATAGACTCATTGCTTGGCAGGAACTCACACCCGATAAATCAATTACAAGCCCAGAGGAAACTGTCATGAGGCAAGACATAGTAGACAACATGTATGCTCTTTTGGAAAGTTTGGATCCAAAAGAGCAGCAAGTAATATATTTTAGGTTTGGTCTTGAAACTCATCAACGCAAATCACTCGAGGAGATTGGGAGGCTTTATGGAGTTAGTAAAGAATGGATTAGGAGAATAGAACAAAGAGCTCTCACCAAATTAAGAAACGCGGATTATTTCCAACATATAACTCATTACTCTATGTAGTTCTAGACATTGCATAAACATTTGTGTTTACTAGCTGATCTCATCGTAAAATTTTCTTGTATACTTCTTTTGTATAGACTAGTCATATAGTACTATTGAAACCTTTTATGTTTTGCATCTTGTATAGTTTAAAGACGTGTGATGAATACAGTTACTTCAATGATTTTGAGCACTCTACATTATGCATTTCCAAAACTTTTTCAAGTCAGAATTCACTCATTCTTCAACTACAGATTCACTGGTTGTTTCAGCTCTAGGTATGTTGTCCTCCAAAGCCAACTTTTGACATGTCCCAACCCGCCTCGTCCCATTGTTATCCCTTGACAAGGGTAAGGTTGAGACCATATATAAGAAGTAAGAACTCACTGCTGTTGGATTCTTCAGCCTGATCAATTTTTTCATTTTTCTTCTCACTTGACTAATAAGAGAGTCTGGATTACCTGCAACATATTTGAGAATACTTTCCTTCAGTGTACTGTGCCCGAGCCATTTGTCAGTCCAATATTTCACACCTAGAAACAAGTCTTGTTGGAGAAAGCTTCCCATAGGCACCTAGTACATGAACAATCCACCGTAAAGCTACTGTGGATTCAATTAATGTTACAATTGATGCATATATAACATAATTATATCTCCTATATAATCATTTTAATGATAATCTGATTGACAATATTTTTTGAGACTTTGAACTATATGTTTCAGTCATCTTAAATTCTTTAGAAATTTTCATGTATTATCTCATTTTCAAGTGATCCATAAAAGATAGATTGCAATTATATCTATCAAATACATTATCTCAAGTTTCTCATAGACAACACTAATGAGATAATGTAACTTTATTGTATCCATGACTTGAGAGTAAGTCTCTTCATAATCGACACAAGATCTTTTGTGAAATTCTTATGCTATAAGGAGTGTCTTTTATATATTTGTATTTCATTTTTCTCATTCCGTTTTCACACAAAGACTCGTTATAACTATTAAGTGTAATACCATTAGGTGTTTGAACTATGTGTCCAAAATTTTGTGTTTGGCATGTGAATTCAACTGATCTGATTAAATTGTTTTGTGACATTTTAGTCAACACACCTTTGTCGATATTCTTTAACAAATTGAGGTCCAAAAATTCCACTCTTGCATAATTATTGTTACAACATTATATGTAAAGGCATAACCCATCACTATGTCTAATCGATTCAAATTAATCCCAACATCAGTTGAATTTATTGATAGTGTAGATACATAGGTAATTTTGAAACTCATAAGGGTAGAAATTAAGGAAAGATTCGATTTATTTCAGTCTTCCAAGAAGTATTAACCTTTATTTTTATTAAAAAAATTGATGAAGACCAAAGAAAAGAATATATTATAAAAAAATTCATATTTGTTTGAAATTAACCAAAGTGACATTCTATATAAGAAAATTCACTGTATATAAAGTAAAATATGAAGTTAATTATTTGTTCCCCTCTCTTTTTTGAACTTGTTATCTCCTCAAGTCTTTCTTATTCATATCTAATAATAATATTCCATTAAAAAAAAGCTTTCCATATTTCCACTAATTCTTTCTTTTTTAAAGATGGATGAGCACAATTTACTTTATTTTATCTTGAGCTATTTCCCAAAGAGTGGTGGCCTAGAAATGGAAACTCTTTATCTTTTAGAGTTGATTAGCATTTTTTAAGCCCTAAGTTTATTTAGTCTATGATCTACTAGAAATCGCATTTCTACCTTTACAAAGATAGAAATAATATTTTTGTGTGTCAGTGTGTGCATCCTACTCTCCTCAGAATTCATTTATGGAATACACCGAGTGTGTTTTTGTTAATTACTTGAAATGTGCCTCTTTTTATCCTTTTGCTTGTGAATAATTACAAATTTACTGAAATATTAATCATTTCATTATTCATACGTTATGTTAAGCTTGTATCGTACGCACTACATATTTGAGAATGATATACTTCTAAAAATACTCTAAGTATAATATATTTCCTATATAATGGAATCAAAAACACACATTTTAATTTAATTCATCGAATATTAACTATGTATGTTAAGTCATATATCACAAGAACGAAAAATAATTTTATCCATAAATCAAAAAATACTACTACTATTTTTTATTTGTGAAAAATTGAAGAATAGATATTTAGTTATAATCAAAATTAAATAGAATGTACCATTTGGTACTTTGATTTTTGTAAGGTTGTCAAAAAAAGGTCCATCCAATTATCACTTTACAGAGTATCTTGAAAGGTAAGTTAATGAAGTTGAGCTGTAACTCGTCTTAAATAAGGACTAAAAATGAGAGGCTATAAATTAAATTTCTAAAAAAGATAAGACACGGGGCTCAAAAATGCCATCTTTCTAAAAGTATAGGGGGTGAAAGTGTAAAAAATGAAAAAATATTGACACCAAAATCCAAAAATCCATCAACTCATTGATGTTTAAAAATAAATAAAAATGGTAAACTAAGAATCAAATAGGTGTAATATACTCGAGACGTGTATAAATTATTGATAAAGAATAAATGAAAGCGAAAATGACATTTGGACATATATATGATTAAATAGGTGTAATTTACTCAAGTTTGGAGTCTGATATCTATTTTGAGACTTAAAATAATTCAAATTTGTTTTCCGTAAATTTCTTTAAAGGGGAAGTGCTCCTTACTAGGGATTCTTTCTTTTCTTTTCTTTTCTTTTCATATTAGTTATAAACGGAGGAATCATATTCATTGAAATATTATTCTGTCATAATGAGAGATAAGTCATCAAATATTCACCGTAACTCTTAGTGATTTAAAAATTAATTACAATGTGTTTGTAACAAGGAATAATAAACATTTTTTAGATCATACAGTAGTGAATTAGTAGAAGTTATGACCATTTACTTCCCTTAATAGTCATGATATAATTTGGTATAATTATTTTAATAGTATTAAAATGTATCTCAACAGTGATAATGATAGTAGTTGACAAGATGTACAATATTCATAATTTCAAATACAACTTTCTGAAGTTCGATTTTTTTTTTCCTCACCTCTCAGCAAGGAGAATTTCGTTTTTTCTTAAAAAATAATAATAATTTACTTTTTTTGTTCTTAGTCTAAAAATAAAGAAAGGTTTTTCAAAATTAAATTTGATTTTGATTCGTTATCAAATTTATTGATTAAAGTTACGAACTCATTAAATTCTATTAATAATGATTTTTTATTAATTGTATACACTTTCTGTTCAAATTTTTATTAATCAATGTTCAAAAAAGAGATAGTATATATCCTATTTAGTTAAAGGGGGATTATGAGACAAAATATTAATCCAGTTGGTTTTAGCTTGGGTACAATCCAAGGTCATCATTGTCTTTGATTTTCACAATCAAAAAAAATATTTTGAAGGTTTACAAGAAGTTTAAAAATGCAAGAGATTATACCAAGAATTATGTACAAAGAATATGAAAATGTTCTTTAATTTGGCATTGAAGAAATTACACGTGTAGAGATTAAAAAAAAGTGGTCTGGTCCAAATTATAATCTTTATGAAATTTTCAAAAAATTTATTAATAGAAAGTTGATAGTGCGAAATAGAAGAATTACAAATAATCTTAGAATTTCAGACTCTTTTATAATTAAAATAATAAAAATTATGAACTTCCAAATATTACAACTCTTTGATTCACGCTGTCATAATCGTCAATTGTATCAATTATCAAACCAATATATAGTCACTATAACAAATAAAGAATTTTGCAATAATTATCTAGTGGCAATAATATAGTTGCTTTTTTATTATATTTAGTGGCAATAATAAGTATGAATATTTATAATCAATATTCTATATAAATATCGCTAAAAATTTTAGCAACTCTGAATATAATGAAATTAACTCAATTATCGTTAAATATTTTTCATAATAAATATTATTACTAAATGAAAATTTATTACAACTAAATGTTTCTTTTTAGTGTAAAAAGTGTTATATAACATCAAAATAAACATCATACAATAACTATCGAAGAGATTCATAACTCAAAGTTTCTTTGCTTAATGTTTAACAACTCCATAAATCGAAATAAAAAACAAAACTAAAGTAGGTGCACATATATAGATTAAAGACACAAGTTGGAAATATTTTACTTTTATTGCAACGTCAAATTTTGGATGATTATTCAGACAAAACAATCAATCTTTTGTCATTTTTCATCAATTATTTTATCTTAATAGTACCAATAGAGTTCCATTTCTTCTTCCAACTCCATATCAATGAATTCAAAATGACGTAAAAGAAATTTAGAATTGGGAAATTTGTCCAATATTTCAACGATCAAATATTTTGTAATATATAGATGTCTTAAATAGAACAGATGCACGTGTTCATGAAATTAGAACATGACTATTATGAAAAATCATTTGTTCATGAAAGAAAATGACTGCTATGAAAAGTCTCTTAAGTTCTATAAATATAAGGACTCTCTAGAAGTAAACTAAGAAAAATCTACAGCTATACAAAAAGGCTTTGTTGTATCCTGAAGAGAATTGTTTGTATTTTCTCCAATATGTATACGGACAATATCTCTTTTAAGAAAAATAATTTTTCACGCCTCAAAATCATTTGCTTCTGCAATTTATACTTCCTATTATTATTTTTGTAACAGAAACAGAATAATTATCCTTGAAACAAGGACATATTATTAAAAAAATGAGGACATGTGTAAAAGAGAGTCACTATCACAAGTTGAAAAAATGGAAATGCAAAAGACAAATTAAATATATTGATAATATTGTTGGAACAAGCAACGGATGAACACATTCGTGGAGTTTTGAAATTGATTTGCATTGAAAATGTGCGTTGCTCAATCATTCGTTTTTTTCAATTTTAGTATAATAAGTACGGTAAAAACTCACTAAATTAGTACTCGATTAATTAATAATCTCTCTAAGATAATAATTTTTTTCGATCCCGACTTGGGCCAATGGAAAAAAATCATGCATTTCGATAAGATAATAAGATAATATATTTTCAGAAGACCCCTATTGTCACGACCCAGACCATCGTAATTGACACCTACACTAACCCTCCGGTGGAAGAACCATTAATACTAATTAGCTAACCAACTTAATAAAAAACTAAAGCATTTAAGGTTACGGAAACAAGTTAAATGCTAAGGAAAGAAATAGAGAGTTCCCATAAACTCCAAATCAATAGTCTAACAACTAAACAAATGCGGAAGTAACACCTAGAACCTGAAAGTCAACGTACCAAAACTCTAACAAGATCCATAAATTTAAGCAAGAAGGGTCACAACCCCAAACTAATGTACTAACAACTAACTAGAAAGTCTAAGTCCGAAATGTGGACATAGACAGAAAAAGAACTCATGGCAGCCCGGAATAACTGCTCACTCTTGAATTCGAGCGACGATCACTAATCTTCTAAGCGAGGTCTGTCAATAGCCGCTTGAAGATGCCCTATACTCAACAAAGAAAGAGCAAGTGTAGTATCAGTACACAACCACAGTGTACTGGTAGGATCACACGACTATCCCACTAAGTGCAACATATATAAGCCATTACAACAATATAATAATATGCATATACTGAACATATACAGTATCATCAAAATTTACGAACAACGAACAATTTCACGAGTCTCAAATATCACAGTTATATCAAGTCATTGGTCCTCTCATGGAACCCAAACCCAAATTGTTAGCATACCAAAACATGATACCTGATCCCATGATTATGCCGGAACGTGGCAACCGATCCCATAATTATGCTCGAACGTGACAACCAATCTAAGTTAGTGTGTCAGAACGCAACACCCGATCCATTCAACAAGCCACAATAACAATCACAAGTATATTCTCACAATCATACAAGCAAGTCATGATTTCATGGCAACAATTATTCAATCATCCTCATTTACGAATAATGTGATTAATAATGCAACACTCGCATACATACATGTATCATAATGAAGCAAGAACAAACATATATCACACAACATGAAATCACAACCATCACCTAACTCGAAACAAGCTTGAATCCCCTAAGAAACTTGATTCTTCCTTTTTGGATTCGTTCCGCTTGTCATTGGTCTAAAACAATCAATATAACACGGGAATCAATAAACAATCACTAATTACCCGAATTACTAACAATCCTATCAACCCTAGATCAAACTCATGATCCCAATATTCAAATTAGGACTTTTTCCACCATAATCCTCAGATCAAAACTCTTCCCCATCGATAATTACCCATTAGATTACGTTCTACGGATCAAAAAAATGGATTCGAGAAGTGAAAATCTTATCTTTAGCCTCAAGAATAGTGGAAAACTATCAAGAAAATCCCTGGGTTCGTTCCTTAGCTCTCAAGTTTGAAAATTGCAGAATAAAACATTTTTGGGGTTTATTTCCGACTTTAAGTCGCGTCTGCCCCGCCACGACGGCTAGTCCCGCTGCAACGACCCCGTCTTGGCGGCAGAAATCCCCACCATAGCGGCTTGCACGGAACAGTGAGCAAAATTAATAATTCCAAGACCCCATTTCACAACACACCTTCAACCAACGACACTCAGAAACTATCTGTTCACGCCAATAGCAGTTTCGGGAGTTCTACTCACCCGAATTCAATTCCGTAAAGTCGTACGGGTTCCTTAACGTCTTGTATATCTACTCATGTAATTAAAATCATAATTAAACCACCCAATTGCTACCAAATTTCCCTAGACCTCACTGACTCCGATTTCGTCCAAATCTGAACTAGGTTGGGAAAGCCCAAGTTACTACGAAAAAAATTTCCGGTCCAAATTTTTTCCTCGGTGGCTTTTCTATAACGATGAAAACCGGTCGTTACCATGGATATCAATTTACCCATCACTCGTCCCCGAGTGACAAACTTGGGGAAAAAACATTAGGCTAAAGAAAGAATGAAATAGTACCTGAATCAACGAACAATTGGGGATACTTGTCTCACATGTCCTTTTCGGTTTCTCAGGTATCTTCCTCAACTGGACGATGCTTCCATTGAACTTTCATGGACTTAATCTCCTTGGTCCTCAACTTACGCACATCACGATCAAGAATTGCAACATGTTCTTCCTCATATTGGAGGTATTTGTCTAACACAATTGAGTCACACTTAATGATATAATCCCCGTCACCATGATATCTCTTCAACATGGACACATGAAATACCGGATAAACACCAGATAGATTAGGAGGTGAACTAAATTTATAAGCCACTGGCCCTACACATTCAAGAACCTCAAAGGGACCAATGTATCGCTGACTCAGCTTGCCCTTCTTGCCAAATCTCATCACCCCTTTCATGGGTCATACCTTAAGAAGAACATTCTCACCGATCTGAAATGCCATATCTCTTACCTTATGGTCTGCATACTTTTTATGTCTACTATGGGCTGCTAAAAGCTTAGCCTGAATACTTCTCACCTTATCTTGAGCATCATTTACCAAGTCAACTCCCAAAGGTTTCACATCTCCAGCCTCGAACCACCCTATGGGTGATCTACATCCACTCCCATAAAGTGCCTCAAATGGTGCCATATCAATGATGGAGTGATAACTATTATTATAGGAGAACTCACACAAAGGATAAGAACTTATCCCAATGCCTTCCAAAATCAATCACACATGCCCTCAACATGTTTTCTAACACTTGAATAGTCCTCTCGGCCAGCCCGTCCGTCTGTGGATGGAAGGTTGTACTAAAAGTGAGTTGTGTGCCTAATTCATCATGTAACTTCCTCCAAAACTTGGATTTGAATTGGGTACCACGGTCTGAAATGATAGAAAGGGATACCCCATGCAACACCACTATCTCTTTCACATAAACTTTAGCCAATTGTTTAGCATTATAATATATTCTTACCGAAATAAAATGGGTTGATTTAGTCAATCTATCAACCACTGCCCAAATAGAATCAAACTTCCCTAAAGTCTTGGGAAGACCAACCACAAAATCCATGGCTATCATTTCCCACTTCCACTTCGGAATTGGCATTCTTTGAAGCAAACCTGCAAGCCTTTGATGTTCATACTTCACTTGTTGGCAATTTCGACACTTAGCCACAAACTCCGTTATATCCTTCTTCATGCCCGACCACCAATAAATTCGCTTCAAATCTTGGTACATCTTGGTCACACCCGGATGAATTGAATATCGCGAGCCATGAGATTCTGTCAACAATTTCTAAATCAAGTCCTCAACTCGAGTAACACAAATCCTTCCCTTAAAACTGAGCACACCTTCCGCATCAAGAGTGGTCCCTTGTGCCTTACCAATCAAAGTCTTCTTCTTAAGTCTGTTCAAATTTTCATCATCAAATTGTTTGGCCTTGATCTCTTCAATGAATGTGGCCCTCACTTCAATGCTAGCTAACACCCCACCTCTTTCTGAGATGCCCAACTGCATGAACTTAGACTCCAAGGTCTGAATTTACTTAGCCAGAGGTCGCTTGGTTACACTCAAGCAAGCTAGACTACCCATACTCACCGCTTTCGACTCAAAACGTCTGTCATTACATTAGCCTTGCTCGGATGGTATTGAATAGTGACATCATAATCTTTAAATAACTCTATCCACCTTCATTGTCTCAAATTTAGATCTTTTTGAGTGAACACATGCTGAAAACTACGATGATCGGTAAACACTTCACACTTTACCCTATAGAGATAATGCCGCCAGATCTCAAGAGCGAACACTACCGCTGCCAACTCCAAATCATGTGTTAGGTAATTCCTCTCATGCACCTTCAATTGACGCGATGCATAAGCTATAACATTCTTATCTTGCATCAACACAACACCCAAACCAGAATGTGAAGCATCACAATAAAAAACAAAATCTTTACCTTTTATCAGTAATGCTAGAATAGGTGCGGTGGTCAAGAGAGTCTTGAGCTTTTGGAAGCAGTCCATTCAAATGGTATCTCCTTTTTGGTCAAATTTGTCAAGTGAATGGCAATAGATGCGAAGTTCTTCACAAATCGATGATAGTAGCTAGCGAACCCCACAAAACTCCTAACTTCCATCACAGAGCTAGGCCGAACCCAATTCTTAACCACCTCAATCTTTTGGGGATCTACCATTACCCCTTTTTTTGAAACTACATGTCCCAAAAATGCAACTGAAGTCAACCAAAATTTGCACTTAGAAAATTTCGCATACAACCTTTGTTTCCCAAGAACATCCAGAACAATACGAAAATGGTCGAAATACTTTTCCTCACTTTTCAAATAGATCAAAATGTCATTAATAAAGACTATAACAAACAAGTTAAGAAATGGCATGAACACCCCATTCATTGAACTCATGAAAGCTGCAAGGGCATTAGTCAACCCAAAAGACATAACTAGGAACTCATAGAGCCCATAGCGGGTTCTAAACGTCGTCTTGGGCACATCCTCAGGCCTAATTTTTAACTGATGGTAACCAGACCTTAGATCAATCTTGGAGAAAACTGATGCACCTTGTAATTGGTCAAAAAGATCATTTATTTGAGGCAAAAGGTACTTATTTCGAATAGTGACCCTATTCAATTGCCGGTATCTATACACATTCGCATACTACCATCATTTTTCTTAACAAACAAAACTGGAGCACTCCATGGGGAAGCACTAGGACGAATAAATCATTTATCAAGAAGCTCTTGGACTTGAGCCTTAAGCTATCTTAATTCTGCCAGAGCCATGCGATATAAATGGATAGAAATGGGACGAGCACCAGGTTCTAAATCAATGCAGAAATCTATATCTCTATCCGGAGGCATACCAGGCAAATCATTAGGAAACACTTCTCTAAATTCTGACACTACAGGAATAGACTCAATAGATGGAGACTCAACCTCAACATCCAAAATATAAGCCAAATAAGCCAAACAACTCTGCTCTACCAGTTTACTAGCCCAAATGGAGGATATGATATTGGCTTGCTTAGGCTTGTACACCCCTTCCCACTCTAACGTTTCCCTTCCCAGAATTTCTAGAGTTACAGACTTAGTATTACAATTAAGCACAATATAATAGGGGGACAACCAAGTCATGCCTAAGATTATATCAAAATCAGTCATATCCAAAATCACTAAATCAGCCCAAGTCTGAAAACCCATAAACAAAATAGGACAAGCACAATAGACATAGGTGACTATGACAGACTTTCCAACTGGGTAGAAACATGGATGGGGAGCATCAAGTATATCACAAATCATAGCAAATTATGAGGCAAATCGCACCGATACATAAGAATAAGTAGAACCTGGATCAAATAACACATTAGCCATCCGTTCACAGACAAGAATAGTACATGTGATCACTGCGTCAGACGCCTCTGCCTCATTCTTGCTCGGAAAGGCATAACACTGAGCCCTATCATCTTGACGGGCGACTTCCCTGCCTGGTTGCGCTGCACCTCTGCCTGCATTACATTTCCTCAACCCCTACGGTCTCGCTGATTACCTCCTCGTGCACCTTGTGGACGCCCTCGATCGTTATTACCATTTCCCGTGGGTACCACTGCTCTAGTCTGCTGCTGTGCGGAATCCGACATGCGCGGGTGGGGACAATCTCTTCTCATATGCCCAGGTTCTCCACAGTTCTAACATGTACGATCAAAAGATGGTCTACTACCCGCCGAAGGTGCGACTCCCTGACTATCTTGAATCAAATTATGAGGTGGAGTTCCCGAGTAATTACCTGTAGAGGCGGGCTTAACAGACTGAATTGGCTAGGCTGCAACTGTTGGTCTCCCTGACCCCTTAGAGTAAGAACCTTGAAAGTTACCCGAGTTCTTGGCCCTTTTAGCCAATGCCTAAGCCTGACCGTCTCGCCTCACCCCCTCCACTTTCTTCACAAAGTCTGTTACCTCATTAATGCTCCTCCCTGCAAAGGTCATATGAACAGATAATACATACCACTCAAAATTTAGTCCCCTAATAAATAAACGGATCATCTCCCCCTCAGTAGTCACCAATTGAGTAGCTTATCTAGACAAGGCATGGAACTTGGCCTCATAAGCAGCCACAGACATACCACCTTGTTCCAAAGCCATGAACTCATCCTTCTTGCGATCTCTCAAAGTCCTAGGCACATATTTCTCTAAAAACAGAGCATGAAATTAGGTCCAAGAGAGTGGGGGTAAGGTTGAAGATCTGCACTCCACATAAGCTCTCCACCACTACTTAGCCTCACCTTGAAATTGAAAAGTCACGAACTCAACCCCATGCTGATGAATCTAGTGTTAACCATCTGCGAACAAAAGAGTGAAGGAGGTTAGATACCAATTTGAATCGACAAATACCTATTGGAATCAAATTATAGCACGAAAGGAGACAAGAGAAAATAAAGAGATTTCCTAAAGTCCTATAGGCTCTCGAAGAAAAGTACAGACGTCTCTGTACCGTTCCGCAAGACTCTACTAGACTCATTTTGATACAGTGAGATCAACGAACCTAGGCTCTTATACTAACTTTGTCACAACCCAAACCATCGTGATTGGCACCTACACTAAACCTCCGGTGGAAGAACCATTAATACTAATTAGCTAACCAACTTAATAAATAACTAAAGCATTTAAGGTTACGGAAGCAAGTTAAATGCTAAGGAAAGAAATAGGAAGTTCTCATAAACTCCAAATCAATAGTCTAACAACTAAACAAATGCGAAAGTAACACCTAGAACCTGAAAGTCAACGTACCAAAACTCTAACAAGATCCATAAATCTAAACAAGAAGGGTCACAACCCCAAACTAATGTACCAACAACTAACTAGAAAGTCTAAGTCCGAAATGTGGACATAAACAGAAAGAGAACTCATGGCAGCCCAGAAGAACTGGCTCACCCTTGAATTCGAGCGATGATCACTGATCTTCTAAGCAAGGTCTATCTATAGCCGCTTGAAGATGCCCTATACTCAACAAAGAAAGAGCAAGTGTAGTATCAGTACACAACCACAGTGTACTGGTAGGATCACGCGACTATCCCACTAAGTGCAACATACATAAGTCATTACAACAATATAATAACATGCATACACTGAACATATATAGTATCATCTTTACGAACAACGAACAATTTCACGAGTCTCAAATATCACAGTTATATCAAGTCATTGATCCTCTCATGGAACCCAAACCCAAATTGTTAGCATACCGAAACGTGATACTCGATCCCATGATTATGCCGGAACGTGGCAACCAATCCCATAATTATGCTCGAACGTGGCAACCAATCTAAGTTAGTGTGTCGGAACGCAACACCCGATCCATTCAACAAGCCACAATAACAATCACAAGTATATTCTTACAATCTTACAAGCAAGTCATGATTTCATGGCAACAATTATTCAATCATCCTCATTTACGAATAATGTGATTAATAATGCAACATTCGCATACATATATGTATCATAATGAAGCAAGAACAAACATATATCACACAACATGAAATCACAACCATCACCTACCTCGAAACAATCTTGAATACCCTAAGAAACTTGATTCTTTCCTGTCCGGATTCGTTCCGCTTGTTCTTAGTCTACAAACAATCAATATAACACGGGAATCAATAAACAATCACTAATTACCCGAATTACTAACAATCCTATAAACCCTAGATCAAACCCATGATCCCAATATCCAAATTAGGCCTTTTTCCACCATAATTCTCAGATCAAAACTTTTTCCGTCGATAAGTACCCATTAGATTACGTTCTACAGATTGAAAAATGGATTCGGGGAGTGAAAATCTTACCTTTAGCCTCAAGAATGGTGGAAAACTGTCAAGAAAATCCTTGGGTTCGTTCTTTAGCTCTCAAGTTCGAATATTGCAGAATAAAATATTTTTGGGGTTTATTTCCGACTCTAAATCGCGTCTGCCCCGCCACGACGGCTAGTCCCACTGCAGCGGCCCAGCCTTGGCGGCAGAAATCCCCGCCATAGTGGCTTGCATGGACAGTGAGCAAAATTAATAATTCCAAGACCCCATTTCATAACACACCTTCAACCAAGATCAGTTTCGAGAGTTCTACTCACCCAAATTTAATTCCGTAAAGTCGTACGGGTTCCTTAACGCCTTGGCTATCTACTCATGTAATTAAAATCATAATTAAACCACCCAATATCTACCATATTTCCCTAGACCTCACTGACTCCGATTTCGTCCAAATTTGGACTAGGTTGAGAAATCCCAAGTTACTACGAAAAAGTTTTTCGGTTCAAAATTTTTCCTCGGTGGCTTTTCTATAACAACGGAAACATGTCGTTACATCTATATAAATATATGGTCCCATTAGTATTATAAATTAATAATTCTTTAAAAGTACAAATATATCTAAGAAAATTTAGTGAAATATGATTCTATTATGTTCTGTTTTTTGTTAAAATGTAAATCTAGTTGAAGCTCATCTCTAACTTTTCTTATTGCATCCAAAAGTTTCGATGTTGTCTTTTCTAATTGCACCATAAAATTGTGAAGAGTTCTAGATGCAAGTGTTTCCTTACGCGTAACTGGTTCCAAAAGTATTGTATCATCTTCAACTTTATCTTCTACTTTATCCAAAATTTGTTCTAAGCCTTGGACCTCTGAACATGTATCATTTTCACTCATCCAATAGGTTATTAACGTCCATTTTATTGCGGTAATCGAGATCATTAATCATGACCTCAAGTTCATGAATGATGTTTTCACAAATGGGTTCTTTCAAATTCTTTGAGATTTCATCCCTGAAAAAAAATTCGGTGTCAAAACACTCTTTAAATTAATAAATATTAATTTATCAATTAAATAATACCTCTATAAAATAATAATATTTCATGGTCCCGCCTATATTAATTTAGAGAGGTTTTACTGTATTAGACAATGAATATAAATCTCGGCTAAGAGGTTGTTGCCGCAGAGGCGAAATCAGAATTTTAACTTTATGAATTGATTTTATTAGGTTCGGCAGAACATGGACAAAGACTTCTACATGATCTGTTTCTGATTGCAGGAGATACGTGATGACGAGATGATGCAAAGCGGGCCTTTTACTTAGTAGCAGGCAATGCGTAAGCCTCAGAATATTGGGTGTAAGTCGTTGGGAATAAAACAGTGCAATAATAAAGAACGGAATATTAATGTAGTACTCAGATTCGGTAATATACTAAATAGCAATATTGACAACAAGATTTTTTATGTAGAAACCCTTCTATATGAGGAAAAAACACAGTCTAAAGGAGCAATCAATATCACTATAATGAAGAGTTTCACATTGCATAGTCCCAAATAAATACTCCAAAGATCATATACTCAAAAAAAAATCTTTTTTTTAAAATTCTTCTACCTCACTACAATATTATTCACTATATTTTTTCTTACAAGCGTATTTTGTAGTTAGATCTAGTGAAGCATTAACACTATGAACTTTATCCCAACTTCAGGCCTCACAGCCACTACTCTGTAATGAAGCATATTAGCTATTAATATAATATCCTTGTTTATAAAAAAAACACTATGAACTTTATCGTATACAATAAGATAATTCTACAAATCTCTCTACAATATTTTCAGGGAACTTCTAAATATGCACAACTTAGAAAATCTCTCTAAAACATTTTCAGGGAACTTCTAAATATGCATAACTTAGAAAAATATTAATTGACTGATTTACTACTTTTCTTGATAGATAAAGGTAAATATTCAATTGTCAAATATGTGAGTCATATTTATGCCTTTAGCTATACTTTTTAGTTATAGCTTTATTATTTTGAATATCACTAATTTTTATGAAAATTTTATAATTATTTGAATAAAAAATTAACGCTTAATGAAGAAAAATACTTTAATTATAATCAATAGAGTATCATTTAACATTAATATTAATAATATTTATATTACACTTAATAAAATTATTTAAAATCGTTCAATTGAGATAACTTATAAAAATATATTAAACAAATTTTGAATCCATGCCGCAAAAATTTCCATAACTAGTTTCTTTATAATTCAGACTTTATCAAAGTTATATACATTCATTTTACGATTTACATATATACACTTTGAGCAAATCATAAACAAATATTCTACAAAGTATGAACTACTAAATATGAAGACACTCATAATTATCCGATCAAGTTTACTTAGTATGAAGACACCCAAGCAATAAAGTTATAACTAAAAAATATAAACTTAAAACTAAAGAATATAGTTGAAATAATTAAATTAAAATAAAACCAAAAAAATATTTTTTTTTACTATTTTTCGAAAAATATCTTACCGAAGAAGACACGTCGATGAAACCAGTCTGCTTCAACCTCGACTCTATCTTATTATAAATATAAAAAAAACAGGCTAGAGCACACATGTAGACCACGACATTTGTGTTTCTTGGAATTCAATTTCCATTAAAGGGCATTATTGTCATTTAAATATTAATATTTTAATAATTCAATTTTTTTTAAATTACGTTAAAAATTATAAATTGTTATAACTAATTTTTTTTAAAAACATATAAAAATTTATGGTCAAATAAAAATTTGTTTGACTCTTAAAATTCTATTCATATCACATAAATTGAGATAAAAAGGATAAAGACATTTCCAATAATTTATATATTTGAAAATTGCGTTTAAAATATTATAAATTGTAATATATATATAGAGAGAGAAACTTTCAAATCCTATATGTATCACATAAATTGGGATAAAGTGAGTAACAATATTGGGGTCGTGACATATAAAAAAATTATGGTCAAGAAAGAAATTTGATTTACCCTCTAATTTAATTTGTGCCACATAGATTGAAACAGAGAAAATAAAGAATTTCCAATAATTAAAAAGGCATTTTGAACAATTTATATATTTATAAAATACGTTAAAAATATTATAAATCACAATAATTAACAACTTAAATTAATTTTAAAAGATTATGATTAAATAAATATTTAATTAACTCCTAAAATTCTATATATATTACATAACTGATAACTTGGGATAGAATAATATATATATTGGACTCGTGATGACACAAAATTCTTCATCTAGTATAACAAGAGAATTCTTTTCGTTTTTATCATGTTCCTTTCATTGTTGTTCCTTTCAAATGTAATTCACCTATTTTACATAGTATTGTTGTTTTTTCTGTGTATGTAGTATATACTACTAATTATTTTTCATTGAGAAGAAAATTAAATCAAAAGCACTTCACATTTTTTCCGTATAAATTCATTGCCTCTTCATTTTTTTCCTATTTTAGATTCACAAATTTCATTATTGTAAAAAAAATTCATATCCTTTTCTCTGACTATTATTTTACAGGATTTTATGCCTAAAGTTGTTTGATATATTTGTATAATTTTTACGTCAAAGATCATATTTATAATTGTGTGCCCAATATATAATATTATACAACAATACATTCGGAGAGAATTATTATGTATAATGTATCAACCTTATGTAAAATATTATTTTTTTCCAATTAACTATAACTATTATTTTATAACTGAATTATTATTTTGACATTATTTGTTTATGTCATTTGAAAAAAACTATATGTACTTTCCATGTACTTTTGCTTAAATTTAAATTTGACACACCCATTAGGAAAACAATTATTGTTATGACTATTTTACCATATTATTTTTATTAATTGATGTTTAGTATTTTAAGTCCTGGAAAATGATTCGAAAAATGAAAAAATAATACTAAAGGTAAAACATGAAAAAAATAATTATTTTTTCTTGATACGTTAAAAGTGACAAGTAAAAGTAAAAAGATATTTTTGAAATAATGAACAACTAAAAATGAATCAATAGAGTGTTAGATACATGTTTGTTCTGATTGTTACTTAAATTTTATTGTATTGTATCGTTTAATTTCATTGTTGGATAACGGCGAAAAAACTCATTTTGTGTAATGATCGATTTGGTGTGATTGCATCGTTACTTTAATATTTTCTTCCCATTTTGTTTTACATAATTTTTTTACTAATTCTATTTTATCTTTTACCCTACTTTCTAAAGTAGTTCTACCCCCTACCCTACTTTTCTTGTTGGTTTATCATTCAATTATGGATGTATGACGGAGAACGATATAATCTATCAAAACATTATATTTATTAAAACAATAAAATATAATACAATACAATATGATACATTATAAAACAATATGTAACAACCATCCAAACATTACACAAATATGAGTTAAATCATGCATTTATACACGAAATATAAACTAGAGAAAATGACCAAAATGGTTCTTAATGTTTAATATATTTCACATAAGAGAAATGATCCTTCATATATGATAAATGTGTTCATTTTGATCTTTTACCCTAAACCTAATAGATTTATCAAAAAAAATATTAAATTTAATTATGGACCCACGTGGCTAACCAAATCCACCATTGTTGTCTTCTTTGTTAACTCCAAGGAAAAACTTCATGAAATCTAATATCATTATCTCCCCTTTTTCTAACAAATTTTACTTATTTGTCACGATCCAAACTACTGAACAGTGCGGGCATCTACTCTAACACCTAGATAGGAGAACCCTTACCACCCAATTTAAAATTGATGAAGTAGAAATAAACCAAATTTAATTTATCAACTTATTCAATTATAAAAATCAATTGTCAACGTTAAAAAAATACACAGTCTTTGAAAATACCTAAATCCTCCACTAGGGACGACTAGTCTAAACATGTACAAGAGAGAATACAATATATGAAAAATAAGGCATAGCTCCCACCACAAGGAAAAAAAGAATAGAAGTCGTAAGATATCATCGTCATCTTCACATAAGAATCATCATTGATCCTGCAATCAGACTATGACAAGTGACATAGCAAGAATAGTATCAGTACAAACAACATGTACTTGTAGACATCATTGGTCGACCCGAATCCACCACATAATAAGATGAAAATAATTAGAAGAAAACATAAGACTTAAACTATCCATTTCTAATCCTTTAGTCATCGTCCTTACTACCGAGTACTACCACTTTGGATTACACACTATATCCCCAAGTTACCCACCTCATTCCACTGCCAACACCCCAACTAAGAGTCATTTCCCTTCTCAACTTTTCATCGCCTAATCCTTTTATCATATATTGACTTTCCAAACTACTCATTCAACCAACACTAGAGTCTTTCTTATTGAATCCACTCCTAATCTCGAATCCACCAACTAATTCTATTGACCTGTAAAACTCTTACTTATTTTCCTTAACTCAACTCTCACATGATTCAACATCTGTCAAGTAATATGTATTATCCAAGGATCCTTGAAACATCATCTACAATATCAAACAAGCAATCTCGATCTACATAAAAATCACCATAGCCTTTAAATGCACCAATCCGGCTATTTGGGGATCTAATAAATAAATTTAGTCCATAAACAAAATCAACATATAGAGGACAAACAAACATGCATTAAGTGTGAAACCTGAGTTAACTTAGTAATTTGCACCGATGTAGTACCCAAGCCAATCATAAACTCCTACTTATTTTCCTTAACTCAATCCTCACATGATTTAACACCCTGCAAGTAATATGTACCATCCAAGGATCCTTGAAACATCATCTACAATCTCAAACAAGCAATCTCAACCAACATAAAAATCACTCCAGCCTTTAAATGCACCAATCCGATTTTTCAGGGATCTACATGTAATAAATACAACATAATAAACAAATTAAATCCATAAACGGAACCAACAGATAGATGACAATCAAACATGCATTAAGTGTGATACCTGAACTAACTTAGTAATTTATACCGATGTGTATGGTACCTAAGCCAATCATATAGATATTCCATGTCATGGTATCTAAGCCAACCAAATATGTATCAAGTGTAGTACCCCCATCCAATAAAGAAATATCATGTACCAATCGTGGTACCTGAGCCAACTGACAATCACAATGCATAAGTTCACACTTGTCCATCCAAGTAAACACATTCATTGCATGAGACTGACACAAGCTAACATTTCAGTATATTCTTTCCACTCCCTAGCCATATATTATACAGATAATGCTAACGAAGCAGTTAAAAAATACATATAATATGAACGGTAAACAAAACAATCATCACCTCTTCAAAAGATTCCACCAAAACCGTTTTCAACTCATAATTCGACTACCCACAATTAACCTCTCCCGGGATAACACCTAACAATCATCACAAGGTCGATATTAGCTAATCAAGTCCATTACCATCCCAAATAACAATTAACAACTCATGTAATCATTTAAACTCCGTGTTCAAAGGCTTATACGTGCAATCTTCTGATAACTTACATGGTATTATGTAATTAAAGATAGGTCTAACTACTCAGTTAAGCCTAACCTACCTGCATGTAGGGTTGGGCATAATTTGGTTCAAATAAAAAATGACCAAACTAATTTTTTTAATTTCAGTTTCATTTTTTTGATTTAATCAATTGGTTTCTATTTTAAATTTTAAAATCTAGGTAATTCAGTTTGATTATCGATTTTTGATGATTATTTTCAGTTAACAAATAAATCAAATTTTATTTAATACATGTATATTTTATATACAAATACAATACATAACTAGTCACATTTCTTAACTCATCCCATTAAAAAAAAATTGGCCCAAATTTAAAAAAAGACCCAATTATCTTATCTACCCAAATCCCAATTACCCAAATAACCCAAATCTCTAAACTTACACTCAAATTTGAAATTCTATCGTTGCATCACATTACTCATTGTGAAGACTGAAGTATGACCAACGAGCGATGCCATTTGTCAGGTGTCGATCATTATTCTCACAATCTGGTAAGATTTTTTTTTTGCTTTTTTAATGAATCTGGAAGAATCAGAAGGGTTTTCACAGTTTGATAAGATTTTTTCTCACTTTGTAGTATGGAACTGGAAGAATTAAAACTTAGAAGTCAGAAAGGTTTGCGAATACAAATTACACTATACATAGATATGGAGTGTGTCCTACTTAAGATAAAGGACCCAAAATAATATTCAAACCAAAATAAACTGAATTGAGATTACAAAAATTGAACTGAATCGAATTTATTTCAGTTCATTTTTGGTTAATATTTTCATCAAAATGAAGATTAAAAAATCGAACCGAATTTTGCAAACCAAACAGAATCGAATTGATCGAATGTCCAACCCTACCTGCAAGCCAATAAATTGTTGAAGAAGTTTGAAACACGAGTTTCTGATTCTATAGGGCGAATTCTAATGACGTGGAACAAAATTTCATGTGTTTTGATCCTCCTTATGCTGAAAGCCCTCTCCTCCAGTGTTCCAAAGCTTTGAGCAGGTTCCAATTTATTTTTTAGAAACCCTTGTCTATTTTAACAATGAAAAGTGGAAGAATTTTTTTTAAAAAAATTTGTATTTTGTAGGGTGTGTTCCCGTTAGTCCCGCTATAGAGGTCATGCAGCCTTTATAGCGATGACACCGTAGAGGGAATATTTCCGCTATGACGGACTGGCGACAATCTGAATCAAATTTAAAATCCAAAATCTTCATCCAATTTAAATTGATGGTGAATTTCAATTTTTTTGAAATTCTACACGAGGTGCCTTTCAATGACGAAATAAGTCGTTATAAAAGATATTAATTTACTTATCGTTCATCCCTGAATGATTATTAGGACGGAAGGAAAAAGAAATCGATCGCAAAACTGTCATTTGATTTTTGACAAAACCACAAGAGTAATTAATTTTTACACGAATCATAAAATGTTACAATATCCCAAGTACCCAAGTATACCAAACCCTTTCTAATAATCGGGTTAGTGAATTAGACGAACGAAGCAACAAAATATTTTCATGCCTACAGATCTGCTATGGTGTCCATCAAGCTCATCTAAAGCTTTTATGTGATCATGTTATTCATGTCATTATCAATAAGGAAAAAAGGAGTAGAAACTGCCAGAGATCATCATTGAGTCGCCTAAAAAATATCACTGATCCTGTAATCAGACTATGCAAGTGACATAACAAGAGTAGTGTCGATACAAACAACACATACTAGTAGGCCTCATCATCGGTTCCAATCCACCACATAATGACATGTAAATAATTAGAAGAAAATGTAAGACTCAAACTATTCATTTCTAACCCTTTATCCATCATATTTACTATCGAGTACTACCACTTTGGATTGCATATTATATCCTAAGTTACCCACCTCATTTCACTGTCATTTCTCTGACTAAGAGTCATTTTCCTTCGCAATTGATTATCACCTAACTCTTCTAACACATATTGACTTTTCAAACCACCAATTCAGTTAACACTGGAGTCTTTCATGCTGAATCCATTCCTAATCTCAAATCCACCAACTAATTCTATTAACCAACACAACTCTTACTTATTTTACTTAACTCAACTCCCACATGATTCAATACCCTCAAGCAATCCGAACAACCCAAAAGTTCTTGAAACATCATCTACGGTATCTAACAAGCAATATCAATCTATACAAAAAATATCCCAACCTTTAAATGCACCAATTCGACCACTCAGGGACCGAATTTGATAAACACAATGTAATAAGGAAATTCGGTGCACTCACTAAACCAATACACAAAGGACAATCAAATATGCACCCGACGTGGTACTCGAGTTAAACGTTAGTAAACTGTACCAACGTAGTATTAGAGACAATCATATAGATATTTCATACCAGGCATGATACTCGAGCTAATCGAATATGCACCAAGCATGGTTCCACATCATTCAAGAGATATCAATCTACCATACGTGATATCTGAGTCAATTGACAATCACATATCACAATCATAATCACAATTACAATACATAAATTTACAGTTATACACCCAAGTAAACACATTTATTACATGAGACTGAAACAAGCTAACATCTCATTTATACTCCTTCCACTCCCTAGCCATATATTATATAGATAATAATAATAATGAGTTAACAAACATATATATCATGAATGAAAAATAAAATAACCATTACCTACTCTAAAAGATTCCTTTCCGACCATCTCCAACTTATAATTCGATTACCTAAAATTCACCTTCCCCAGGATAACACCCAACAATCATTATAAGGTCAACATTAGCTAATAAAGTTAATTACTATCTCAACAAAATAATTAACAACACATTTAACCATCCACACATTGTGGCTGAAGGCTTATACGTGCAATCTCCTGACAACTTACATGGTATTATATAATTAAAGACAACTCTAATTACTCAATTAAGTCTAGCTCACGGGGATGCCAAGCAACTGTTGAAGAAGTCTGAAACACGAGCTTCTAACTTTGCGGGGGAGAATTGGTGTAGATCAGAATTCATGGATTTCGATCCTCCTTACACTCAAGTGCGGGGGGGGGGGGGGGGGGG
>JAJOOE010001375.1:2500-28167 GCA_036250405.1 Solanum raphanifolium | reverse complement strand
CGGAGTAATATGTATCTCATTATACTCCCTCCATTTAAAAAAAAAGTGAATTGTTGAGCCCTTTTTCATAGTTCAAGATAAGTGAATTGTTCAAAGTTCAACATAACTGTTTGAAGTTGTTTTCATTTTTGTCCCTCATTTATGTCTTTTATGTAATAATTTCATGAGAGTTAATTGCTTATAGTTATGATTACTTGAATTATTTATACTTTCAAGAATAATTTGAGAATAACTAAAAGCACAAAAGAGCAAAGTGGTGTTTACTTTATGTCCTAATTTTTTTTCTTATGAGTGCGCATTGCCTTAACAATTAACTTTTGAAATGGAGGGATTATCAGAAACAAATGACAAAATTTAATGTATATCATTAATGAATATATTTTGACCACTTTGATGCCAATCATTAATATCACGTTGTTATATATATATATATATATATATATGATTAATAAATGCTTTTCATTAGGGTGGACTCATCATTAAATTTAATTAGCCCAATAAAAGAACGTAGAAATTTTAAAAATAAGACCATTTATTTTAGAGGGAAATCTAATTAATGACCAATTGACCATTTTGGGAAAAGTCTAATAAAAAGAGATTGTATTCAATATTTATTACCCATACATTAATGATTTTTTTGACCATTTTCTAATTTTAGTTCTATAAATTGATCTCTTAAGTTTAAAGGAAACCACACCACCATTTTCATTACCCCTTTTCACTTCACTTTATCGATAAGTGATAACATCCGCCAGCGCATCACCGGCTATAACCTCCCAGCTCCAACATCAACCAGTCGTAAGCCTGATCAAGTTTCATCTGAACAAGCTTCTTCATCCCTTATCAGAAAGAGAAAGAGAACTGTGGTGTTGAAAACGATACAACGATGTATCTAGTAGGTCAAACAGGGATCAAATATCATCTTCAGGCTTGGAAAATAATCAATTACATAATTTCAAAAATAAAAAATATTTGCCATTTTGAAAAGAGATTATGTTTGTCGTTATTTGGAATTGAATGATATGAAAATGTTGTTGGGGGAGTTCACACATATGGCTCTGAAGGAAAATACAGAAGAAGCATGTCTACAAATACAATTGTTTGGTAATCTCTACATGTGTCCGGATAATGCTAAAATATCCATGTTGATGAATTTATTCATTGTCAATTCATTAAGAATATTGCATGCACCTGCTTCGAATGTATATATATATATATTCTTATGGTATCAAAGTTTTACAAGTTTCTCAAAATAGTTGTTCTGATTGATGATAAGTTGTATAAGTTTTGTCTGAGTGGTTTATGGTAGAGTCCGATGGGATTCCTTCTAATTTTTCCATGATGATTGAGTTCCTTTTGCAATTACTCTACTACAAAGAACTGAATAATCATAAAATGAGAAGAGGTCCTATTAGAATCTACTACAAGCCATAAACCACTCTGGCAAAACCTATATAACTCATCATCAATCCCACAGTCGTTTTGAGAAGTTTGCAAAACTTTGATACCATAAGAATATATGAATTCAAAGTTGGTGCTGGTAAAATTCTTAACAAATTGAAAAATTTATGAATAAATTATCAACAATTATTTTTTTCGTATTATCTTGACACATATAAAGAGTTACTAAATCTGCAGGAGTAGTCAAAGAAATGAAAAATTGTATGTGTTGACATGCTTCTTTAGTATTTTCATTCGAAATCATATGTGTGAACTCTCCCAATAAAAGTTTGAACAAAAAAAGGGGTGTCAGAATGAGCCCAAATATAGGTGACATGTCCAAACCGTCCAGAATTTTATGGGTTGGGCTCAATGTCAACTCATCCAAGCATTAACCCATTCTTAAAGAATCTTCAATTGAATTCAATTTAATCTCCAATTTCAGCCCCTTATATGAATTTTTATTTGCAATGATTTAATGTATGTTCCCATATTGAAGGTATGAATTACATTCTATTTTATAACTTTTAGGATTTATCTATCAATTTTGTAACTATTTTTTAAAAATTTTCTTGAGTTGACATTCAAATTGTGGTTATAAAAGGTAAATAACAATATGTTAAAATTATTGATATTAAGCGGGTCAAACTGTTCGAATCATGACTCAAACCAATTTTTAACCTATTTGAGTCCAAAGTAAATTTAAGCGGGTCATGACCCATCCAATTTGTATTTCAACCCATTTTTAATATCCTCAATTTCAACCCAACCTCCCATTTGACACTTATAAACATAACCAAGCCCAAAATAAATACTATATGTTTTTAAAAACTAAAACCAAACAAAACCAAATCCAAATAAAGGTTTGATTCAGTTTATCAGTTTGGATCAATTTTTATCCGAACCAGGAGCACCCCGAATTATAAAGAACCCTTGGGTGCTTGGTCAATCAAACTGTCATTTATATGATATAATACATAAATATGATCCTTAACTTGCCTTCAACTGACAACTATGACCTTTAACTTTGTTAGTGCACTAGTAGGCACTTTAACTATTCAAAACATGAACAAATAAACACTTAAATATAGTAAGTCACATGCGTGACATACAAATGCTCCTACTTGGATTAGTGAGCCTACGTGGAATCCTACATGTATTATTGTAACAACTCAGTATTAGAAGAGCTAAAATTAGAAAGAACTAATTTGGAAAGAGCTAATTTGAGATTTATTCAAGTTTAGCTTAAGTTGTGAGTATTAGTTCAACTTCAACCGATCATAACTTTCAGTACATGATGAGTTAGATGGCCCATAAGATATGAAATGAAAGGTCTTTGAATTCTCTTTCAACGCCACCGAGTTTGCTAAATTTCAAGTTTGGATGAGGGAGATATTCCTGTTTGAGGTCAGACTGTCCAGTTAAGCAAAGTTACCCGAATTAATAAGGGGTATTTTGGTCTTTTCCTTACCCCATAATCTTAAAACGTTTTTACTAATATTTTTGGGGTCAAATCTTATTTGGGTAAGTTTTCACAATCCCAAATACGCTAAGGGTTTTTCGAAGAGTTCAAGAGGAGAAAAGAGGAAAGGTTCAAGGTGTTCGTCAATATTCGTGAGATTTGTCGAGGAATTTCACCAAATTAAGGTATGTAAGCTTCCATAGTGATGGGTTCATTCACCCACACGCCAATCATGATTTACATATTCGAATTAATCCATAAAGATCGAGAAATTTAAGTTCTTGATGAGTGTTCTTGAAGTGTTGTTCTTCGTTCTTGAATTTTGATGTTTCGTTGAGTTCTTGAGGTGAGGATCTCTTTAATGACCATTATTCTTGAGGGTTTTCCAGTAGAATTTCATGTAAATAAGTTGAGTAAACGAATCTAAGAGGGTTTGGAAGAAACCATTCGGTTCTATGCGAATTAGGGTCAAACAATGAGAAAGAAAAATTCGTCGAATTATTTGGGCAAGGGCTGGCACCCCACGCCAGCGGTGCGCCAGATATGCGCCTCTGAAGTTTAAGGGCTGGCACCCCGCGCCACTCAGTGCACCAGGGTCACCTGCCCCTATCCCTTTTCAGTCGTTGACCCGTCTGAGTTCTTTTATGGTGTACATTTACACCCTTGTAATTCTAACTACTCCAAAATACGTATAAACATCGACATATCCTTCATAACATGAATCATAACCTTTGAATTTATAATTCAAATTCAAGGTAGAGTTACGAGTAAAGTCTTGAGAGTTTTTTCGAGTCATTTTGAGAAGTCTTTTATAATCTTTTCAAAACTTATTTTAAGACTTAAGTACTTGAGTTTGAGGATGAGGGAAGTTGATTTTCATTTCTTCAAAATGAATATATCGGAACTAAGTATTCCCAAGAGTAAATGCTTTTACATTTAAAATGAGAGGAAACATCGATTTCCAAACGAGTTCATGAAGAGTTTTTGAGTATAATCTCTTTTAAGAGAACCATTTGAGTAATAATCTCAAAGCTTGAGGATAAGGAAATGTTTTTAAACATATGAGCTGAGTTATATTTTTGGGAGTAGTATTGAGCATCGATATGGGGGCGAGTTCATGCAACTCAAAGTCCTCATAAACCATGTAGCAAACGTGGGTAGAAATGGTCATACTTTTTTAGATGATTCCTTATTGCTTTTTAAGCATAGCTTAGTGGATCCACTTATTTGAGGATGTCTTATACTCCGACAAGGTATAGGATAGTTCTTGCAGCGTGAGCGAGATGTTGTATCATCATATAGCTCATAGTGATGGTTGTCGGTTAGAGAATCTCCCAAATAAGAGCTATTATTGTATTTTTAAACACATTGAGTTGTTATCTAATGTTTTAAATGTTTTATATAAACTGCATCTTTATTGTTGTTTTTATACTGTATTGACTTGAGTATCCATGAGTTAAGGTTGAGTTGAGTAGAGATGAGGTGAGTTTGTTTCATTTTTTCCAAGATCAAGCTTTTATGTTCAGTGTTCCCCTTACATGCTCGTACATTCAATGTGATGATGTCATTTGGCCTTCATTGTTTCATGATGTAGAAATCAGGGTTATTAACAGGCAGTTTGTTGATACCACTTCCAGTCTCAGAGTTTTTTGGTTAGCCTCCTTGCTTCCAGAAAATCCCTTATTTATTTCTATTATTTCAGTTTTGTTAGGATGATCGGGGGTCTTGTCCCGATATCCCTCATAGTATTAGAGGCTTTGATTAATTATGTTTCAAAGATACTTCATCCAATTCTAAGCGTCACCGGTCGTTAATCAGTATATAGTGCAACTAAATGAGTTAGGGTCGAATCCCATAGGGAGCGGTACGTGTTTAAGATTCAATTGTGAAGTATGAATATGGTCAAATTAACCATAGGAATAGACATTATCGAATAAAAACATCATTCAAATAATTGGGTGACACGAATGTCAAATAAGGGGGTTTTTGGTTTTAATTATCAATTACAACAGCAGCAAATAGTACGAAATAACAATAATGAGACGGGTTCTTGGGATGTGATTCGATTATAAGCTCATATAGACAAATGGGTAATCGAAACTGTTAGGAAATAACTATATATTAGTGAGTAAGCTAGACTATTGAGGAGGTAAACTTTCTCTCAAAAACTTTACCCTAAATCAAGTCAATTTGTCTCGAACATCAACAACCAAGCAAAATAAGACCAGCCCACACCTTAGTCCATTCACTCTCTCGAGCTAAATGTGTGGAACTGGGTTTAGGATTCACTCTCTCGAGCTGAATCTATGTCAACCCAATTCCCACTAACCATCAATCAATAAGCTTAGTTTTAAAACCTCTCTCTCGAGCAAGCCAAAAATACAAGGGTAGAACTGCATTTGCAACTACAATTCTTAAATTAAACCACAATTACTTATTGAACTCGCTTCTACACAGCATTTAAACTAACAAATAGCAATACACATAAACTAAATCAGCCCATAACCATATAATCACACCCCAAGAATTGGGGTTTTAGCTAGACATCATAAAAAGATAAAAATCGTTACCAAATTGACTTTACATTAACTAGGTAAGATTTATTTCGTCTTTACAAAGGTCCAAATCGAAGAATCTCAAAGACCCACTTCCAATTTCTCAAAAGTGAAAACTTCAATTCTTCAAAGCTAAAGGAAAACGAGAGAAAAACTCGTCTCACAGTTCAAAACTCTATAATTATGATATGAGATACTCTGATTTATACTAAAAAAAATAGTCAAAAATGTATTTATAGTCGCCAAACATGTGCTGCAAAGAGTCACTCGGCGACGTAAGTTGGGCTTGCCGATCCACTCGTCGATCTGCCCTTTGGTCAATTCCATTGCCCTTCTGTCTTGGCCTTCAACATCCTCAAGGTCTGTAACTTTAGGCAATCCAACACTGCATGGCGGAACCACTCAGCGATCCTCCGACTGCTCGTGCCTTTAGCCAACTTGGTCCTTCCTTCAGGACTTGGCACACTTGAAATTTAGGCGATCAAGTAGTCGTTCGGCGACTTGCCAAGTGGACTTGGCGATCACTAGGCTTGCTTTTGTTCATTCTTTCAGCTTGATTCATTCCTTTTTGCAAATTAGTGTCCTTGCTTTGTTCTTCAATCCATATACCTGGAAATCAAGGGTTTTACTTCAGTTATTGGCACTAAATAAGCATTTGAGGACACTAAATCATTGTAAATAAAGCCCTAAATGAGTCCAAATCTAGGACTCATCAACACCCCTAACTTAAACTTTTGCTTGTCCTCAAGTAAATCTCAAGTTCAGCAGTTCAAAAAGGATGTCTCAAACAGGGCTACACAAGACTTAATCATGAATGCACACAATAAGACTCAACTTACTTATGCAAGGATTAACTGTGCACTCAAAGATTCAAGTTGTGACTCACCATTTCCAAAGATTCTCAAGTTCTCAATACTTGTTTCAAATGCAAGTTCAAGCTCAACAAAGGTACTCAAATGCCCTCACACAAAGAATGATTCCATATTCACACACTATTCTTTAACAATTTCAAGCTACATAATCTCACACAACTCTCACACTCACAAAGATGAAGACATGCATGACTTCACCCATAGGTTTGCCCTTATTTTCCAATCAACACTCGCTTCAGCTCACTAAAGATCAAAAAGGTCTTTTCAAGGCTTGTAACGAGGCTCAGTGTAAAGGTATGGTCATTTAAGCTGAGTGGTTGTTATTCTCATGAAATGTGGTATGAACTTCGCTTTCTATCCTTTTCTTAAATATTCACACCCATGCTCGAAATTCACCCTATTATTCATTTCCCATGGAATATTGGACATCCCATTTCTTTTGCAACTTTCACAACTTTATTTCTCAACTTTTTCATTCTTTTTCTTTCCTTTTTTCTCTTCTCTCTCCTTTTTTTTGTGTGGAGGGGTTCCATCCTTCTCAAAATCATGGATCAAGGGAGACTTCTTTGCATTTCTTAATTTACCTTCTCTTTTAACCACACACCAACTTAGGCTTTTGGCCTAAGTTGGCTATTCAAGAAAACCACACTTCATGAGGATTATGGGTGAATGGATATAGAGAGGGTTACAATTGCATCAAGTTTCTTCCAAGAAAAGGCTAAGGCTCAAAGGGTGTTCAAGCAAAGTTCACACTCACAAGGTTGGCCACAAAAGAGGTATAATGTCAAATTGTTTCACTCTGTAAAATTATTGCCTGAGATCATTTCAAGAGATTGCACTAATTAGTCAACCGGACTAATGGGGTAAATTCTAGGTGTCATCACACATGGTTCCCGGTAAGCTGATCACACAAGGCATTGGCACCAATATCAAACAATACTCTACACTTTCTCTAGTGTGTAATGTTCATCACAAGAGACTCATTCGATAACCTGCTAGTCATAACGAGATACAAAAAGTTCACATATTGTCTATGCAACTTCATTTGGCCTCATCGTAGCCGCACATTAATATTTGTTCGATTAACAACACTATTCAAGTCATCGGTATTGATCATAATTGATACTCAAATTTTCATAAGAACAACCACAATTAAACACAATCAACAGGTGGCAAAAATTTTAGAAGGGTCAAAAACCATTTACTTTCAAAATATGGAGCCAAAAGCTCAAACATTCATAAAACAGTGCCACAACACAATTTACAGCACAAAGACCCAATATATACAAAAATATAGTCAAAAGAGATAGGTATGAAAATACCTCACCCCACCACAAATAAAAAATAATTTGTCCACAAATGCAATAAATATACTAAAAATCAATAAAAATGACAGAGAGGGAGGTAAAGAGAATCTTGTGTACATAGTGGTTCCATCTGTCAAGGCATTAGTGCCCGGTGTCACATCAACAACACTCGAGCTATTAGGGCTTGCCATGGATGTCTCTATCAATGAGATTTGTACAGCTGAATCTACCATGGCCTTCTCAATCTCCATAAGGCCCTCATAAGGAGACTTCTCATCAACCCCAAGATGCTCCTCATCAGTCGCAGCCTCAGACCAGTAGCAACCACTTCCTCAACTCGAACCTTATCTCTAGTGGTGGCTGGAGGCATATCTGGATCAGCAAGCATATCGAGGATCTCCACAGTCCCAAAAATCATCGACATGTCGGTAGACTTTAGCTGGTCCACATCTCTCCTCAGCTCAGCAATAGCGGCCTTTAGAGTCGTCACCTCCTCAGTGGCCCTTTGTCCTTGTTCCCACACCACTATACGCATCACAAGGGCATCAATGGTTACACTCAGGGGTGTCACAACATCAACAAGGTCTCTCTCAATCATGCCAGGAATTGTGGCCTCAAGCCTGGAAGCTCGCCTATCAAAAGAATGTGCTAGCTGCCCTATTCGTATCAATGCAGCTTGGGTGAGCGGGGGTTGGGCAGCAGCAACAACAACAGTACCAGATCTAGGAGGCAAGTAAGTAGTGGAGGAACGGGGAGTAACAGAAGGGACAACACTAGATGTACCTGAAGGCGAGGGGTCGGAGTAGGCGATGCTGCCTCTACAGGTAGTCTTTTTGTATCAATAATCGGGGAAGAATCCACCAGGGCTACCTTCTTCTTCTCGGCCTCATCCTTAAAGTACCCTGCCTCAATCATCCGGATATCGGTAGAAGATGTGGGAATCACTTCTACATCTTTCTTCTCATCTCTAGGAACTTGAGGTCGTCTGCACAGATTGGTGATTAGCACCGGAAATGGAAGGGAAGTTTGGCACTGCTTGGCGATCATGACCATCTCATGTGCAATAATCATCCGCACGTTCAGCCTTGTCCCATTAATGATGCAACCAAGAGAGGCTTCTTTTGCATGGCGGAGAATCAACTCGTTCTGGGATGGCATGATAGTACTGCTGATGAATCCAAACCAGAACCTTGATGCTATATTAAGGTCCTTCTTTTCAATGGATGCTCCAACCTCGAGCCACTTGGGAGTGCCGTCAAATAACAGAGGAGCCGACCACTTTTTCATATTCTCCAACATTTTTGTCTTGATCTTGTATTGACAGTCATCCTCAATTCTTGTTGAACATTCTAGGACTGCATTGATAGCATCACTATCACACTTCACTTTTCTGCCCTTGACAACCACATAGTTTATAGGCTTCAATTTGGCATCCTACTTCTTAATTTGCGGCACCAGGGCACCGTATGCGGTGTTGAATTTCCGGACCCAATTTTGAACATAACGGCCACGGAGTCGAGTGAATAGCTGGAATATGTGAGACCTCAAGCAACTCATGATCTCCGGGTATCTATCTATGACTCCGTCAGTAGACAACCTTTTTTCCTCAATAATGGTCCTCAGCCCCTCAGTCTTCCATCTGTTCATAGACCGGGGAGGAGGACCCTGCACAACTAATACTGGAGCAGGAGGAGTAGTGGTGGTCTGGGAAGTTCTGATCCTAGACGGATCATTCAACCTCTTTGATCGCAGCTCCGCTCTATAGGCTGCTAATAGCTCATCTTCAGGCTCAGAAGTGGCAGCCTGATGAAACTGGTGCTGACCCTCACTCTCAAAAGTGGTGAGGTAAGTGGCATAGATTCCGTCACTGTCAGAGCTGGACTCTGGTGACGCAGGAGCAGGAGTCTTTCCCTTCGCTTATCCCTTTCCACCTGTGGTGGGAAGTTTGGTTGCTTTTACCCTGGATGCAACTGCATCCTCGTTAATGGTAATTCCATTAGCCCTCTTGCGGGGTGGCATGTCTCTTCCTGCCACTTTTTGTCTATCCATATCTGCATACACATCGTAGAAAGTTAGGAACAGTTCAAGAAACATTGCAAAAAAATAGTTGCAGACAGACTCGCCGAACGGATCGGCGAGTCGTCGAATCACTTTGGCAAGCCAGATCGGGCTCGCCGAAAAGATTGGTTAAAAAATTGGCATGTCGGCGATGCGAGGGGCCTTTAAGTGAATCACCGACAACATTCGGCGAGCAAAAACAAGCTCGCCAAAATTTACAGTGTATTTTAAGGGTTAGGGGTGCAGAAAGGGCGATCAAAGAAGACTTTCAGTGAGTTGTCGAGTGCACTGACGAACTCAGGCTTCTCGCCGAAAGTTACAGAACTAAAACTCAACATTTTACGAAATTAAAGACGATAAAGGGAGATTCGGTGAAATGCCGAGAGGTTCGGCGAGCTCGACCCAGCTCGTCGAACTGCCCAACGTGCCTACTTTCAACTCCATCTTCCAAAATCAACTCCGCAGCCCCCAGAAACAAAATCAAAGCATACACTCAATCAATTAGACTCAGACCCATAAGACCCATGCCCCCGGGATACTCAAAATTTTCCCAATTTGGCCAAAATTAGCCATTTGACGACTTAAACCCTTAGGAATGACGTCAAACTCTCCGTCATCAGGCAAAGTACGTCATTTAGCACAATTATGGGTTACTCAGACTTCACCCGACTAGACCCACCAACATTTTAGCACATCCCAATAGTATAGATCAATTTGAAGGCAAAAAATTCAGAAAATCAATCAATATATTCAATTTAGGCAAGATTTTGAATTTAAAACAGGCAAACAAGTACACAAACATAGATTCAGAGAGGGCCAACACACATCACTAAGATCAAAACAATTGCAATTGAGTGTAATCGCTAAATACAAGTTCGGGGTTCGGTAAACCAACCTTTAATGCCGAATACGAGATTTGAAATGCTAGGCAGCAAAGATTTCCAACTCCAAACACACAATCAACGACTAAAGAGCAGTAAAAATGTGAAAATATAGAAAAATATAGTGCGGGTGTGATCTTGGGAAGTTAAAAAGTGAGGGAATGTGAAAGAGTTTGAAATTTTAAACCTTTGGCCTTTAAAAATTGTCCAGTTCTCGCCCTTTCGGTGACATTAATTGTGCTCACAGAACCACTCGGCAACACGCCGAGTGGTAGCTTACCTTGCTGAGTTTTACAGGACCTCAAGATAACGTGGGGTTCCAAACGGCCGACAAAGTCGAGATTGCCGACCTTTTCGGCGACACACCAATTTGTCCATAGCTCGCCGAATTTTACACACTCCATATTCTGATTTTCTGAGTCCAACGACGGTCCAAGTCGGGCTAGCCAACCGTTTTGGCGAGTCGCCCTTTGGGTCTTTTGCTCGCCAACCTGCACATTTCAAACACATTTTACACTTCAACCTGCAAAATCAACACACGATTATTTCAAAAACAAAAAAAAAACAAATAAAAACTGGGGTTGCCTCCCAAGCAGTGCCTTAGATAACATCGTGGCACGACACAAATCCTCAGCTAAACTTCATTCTTGGGGTTTGCCACAGTGTCACTAGGAAACACCCCTTGTTGTCTCGGGTTTAAATTAGACGAAATCTGACCCATTTGGGTCTTCAACTGCTTGATAGAGACGGAGTGAGAAGTAACCGTCTAACTAAGAGTGGATACATCTTCCTTTATTTCTTTCAAAATTTTATTGGACCCTTCAACCTTGTTCAGAATACGAGAGAGCATATCCCCATAATGCCCACCCTCAGAATCTTTGGGCTTTTGACGCTCATGGGGAGGAACATACCTATCCTTCTCCCCATCTCTTTCCTTTCAAGTGGGGTTACGATCCCTCCACTCTCTATCAGGATCTCTCCAACCTTCATCCCTGTTCCAACCTTGGTTACCACCCTGCATTGGGTAGTTTGTACGATAACCACCTCCTTGGTTGGCTAGGAAGTTGACCTCCTCGTTATACAACGCTTCAAACTTGTCCTCTTCGGGGTTTACACACTCAACACCCATAATATTGACACTCCAAACACCAACTCCCATGACATTTTTATACAAAATGGCAAGTTGGGTCATGATCTTTGCCATGTTTTGGTCCCTCTCTTTATCTTTCTCAAGTTGCTCCTTTGTCAATTTAAAAGTGAGAGGGGAGACCTATTCTTCGCGGGTATACTATGCTCGATTAATTTTGTCTTACCATCCAAGAGTTGGTCTGCTATAACGTAAGGTTGTTGCATCAAACCTCCCGGATAAAGTTGGTCAGCTACTCCCTTGTTCACCCAATCAAGGCTTCAGTAAAAGTATTGCAGAAAAACGTTGTTGGGCAAACCATGAGTTGGGCATTACAGTACCAATTTCTTGAATTTTAGCCAAGTCTCATGAATTGGCTCACCCTCCAAACGTTTGAAGCTTTGGATGCTATCCCGCAGAGTCATCATCTTCGAAGGAGGGAAAAATTGCACTTGAAATGCGGTGACAAGCTCTTCCCATGAAGTGATGGAGTCTCTGCACAATTTAGCCAACCACTTACATACATCTCTAATAAAAGAAAATGGGAACAACCTCAACTGGACCGACTCTTGGGATATGTTCTTGAAGGAGAACGACCCGAAAACATCAAAAAAATTTCCTATATGCTCATGGGGATCCTCATGAGCCAACCCACCAAACAACCCTTTCAATTACAAGAGCTGCAACATGGTGCTTGTAATGTGGAACACAATGTTCCCTTCAGCCGGAGGTAAGTGAATGGCACCAACTCCACCCACAAGATTAGGGTCATTAGCATTCGGCTCATTGACATCATTTAGATTTCCGATGTCATCTTGATGGCCCACTTGGCTACAATTGCTTCCGTTGACACTCATATCCTCTGTTTCAAAACAACCAATACAAGAACCAAAACTACAAATAAATAGATTCAACTATGACTAACAAGAAAAAAATTCTACTTCACCAAAAAAATCGCAAACAACACCACTCCCCGGCAGCGACGCCATTTTGATTAATGATGTTTCAAAGACACTTCATCCAATTCTATGCGTCAATGGTCGTTAATCAGTATATAACCCAACTAAATGAGTCGGGGTCGAATCCCACAGGGAGCGGTACGTGTTTAAGAATTAATTGAGAAGTATGAATATGGTCAAATCAGCTATAGAAATAGACATTATCGAATAAAAACATCATTCAAATTAGGGGGTTAAACGAATGTCAAATAAGGAGGTTTTGCTTTTAATTATCAACTACAACAACAACAAACGATATGAAATAACAATAATGAGATGGGTTCTTGGGATGTGATTCGATTATAGGCTCATATAGACAAATGGGTATTCGCAACTATTAGGAAATAGCTAGATATTAGTAAGTAAGCTAGACTATAGAGGAGGTAACTTTCTCTTGAATAATTTACCCCGAATCAAGTCGATTTCTCTCGAACATCAAAAATTAAGCAAAATAAGACCAGCCCACACCTTAGTCCATTCACTCTATCAAGCTGAATGTGTGGAACTAGGTTTAGAATTCACTCTCTTGAGCTGAATCTATGTCAACCTAATACCCACTGACCATCCATCAATAAGCTTAGTTTTAAAACCTCTCTCTCGACCAAGCAAATACCACAAGGGTAGAATTGCATTTGCAACTACAATTCTTAAACTAAACCACAATTACTGATTGAACTCACTTCTACACAAATTTAAACTAACAATTAGCAATACCCATAAACTAAATCAGCCCATAATCACATAATCACACCCCAAGAATTGGGGTTTTAGCTAGACATCATAAAAAGATAAAAATAGTTAACAAATTGACTTTCCATCAACTGGGTAAGATTGATTTCATCTTTACAAAGGTCCAAATCGAAGAATCTCAAAGATCCACTTCCAATTTGTCAAAAGTGAAAAACTTCAATTCTTCAAAGCTAAAGGAAAACTAAAGAGAAACTCATCTCATAGTTCAAAACTCTATAATTATGATATGAGATACTCTGATTGATACTAAAAAAAATGTTCAAAAATGTATTTATAGTCGCCAAACATGTGTTGCGAAGAGTCACTCGGTGAAGTAAGTCGGGCTCGCCGATCCGCCCTTTGGTCAATTCAATCGCCCTTCTATCTTGGCCTTCAACACCCTCAATGTCTGTAACTTTAGGTGATGCAACACTGCCTCACGGAACCACTGAGCCATCCGCCAACTTCTCATTCCTCTTTCCTACTTGGTTCGTTCCTTCAAGGCTTGGCACACTGGAACTTTAGGCGATCAAGCAGCCATTCGGCAACTCGCCAAGCGGACTTGGCGATCACCGTGATTGCTTTTCTTCATTCTTTCAGCTTGCTTCGTTCCTTTTTGCAAATTAGTGTCCTTATTTTGTTCCTCAATCCATATACCTAGAAATCAAGGGTTTTACACTAGTTATTGGCATTAAATAAGCATTTGAGGACACTAAATCATTGTAAATAAACCCCTAAATGAGGCCAAATCTAGCACTCATCTAGCATCATAGATAAGTAGTAGTAGTTCATGAGTCTTTTTCATTTCCATTGTTAATGTTTGAGACTCGAGTTGCCTTCTTTTAGCCAGTTAAATGTTCTTATACATTTCTGAGTTTATTATTTTGAGACAGCTGAGTTAAAGTTTTACCTTTAAGTTCATCTAATGTTGAGTAAGTCTTCCGTTAAGAGTTGAGCCAGACCAAGGGTTTGCTTGGGGCCAGCAATGGTTCTCGAGTGTCGGCCACATCCAGGGTGTAGTCTCGTGGCGTGAAAATTATGTCATGCAGGACACATCTGTCTATTTATTCAATTTTATTCAAGTTAAAATATCCACTTGAGGCCAAGTTAAAGGGCAAATTTATGTAATATGCCTAATTAATATCATTAATTAAAAAAAACTCATTTTTTGGCAGTTATAATTGTATTTTGAGGGGGGTTTAAAATTCCCACAATTTATTGTTACAACGGTTTCAAAAACCCTCACAAATATTTTATTTAGCAGTCACTTTTGACAAATGAAAATTTCATTTAGTAGGGATTATTATCTCTGCAATATTTTTTTGATAAATAAATAAATTTTAATTTGTGGGGGGTCATAACCTCCAGGAATAATTGATGTGAGGCCAAAAATATATTTTCTTATCATTATTTGTCTCACATTTATCATTTATATCTGCCCTTTTTAGCATGAATTTTATGCATTGTGCTAAATAATGTATTTTATTTGTAAGAGTAAATTGGTGTAAAGATGAAGAAGTATGTAGCTAAAACGAATTAGAGATAGAAGATTATAGAAGGAAATTAAGCAGACAACTTAATGAATTAAATTAAATATTATATATTTATACAAATTGCGCAGACAACCAAAGAAAGCCAATTGATATTGGTCTTACTTCCACGTGGCATCATGTGAAGTGTTCCCAAATAGTTGAAGGTGGCGAAAGTGGTGGCTACATAATATAGAATACGCGTACAACTAGGAAACTGAATCTTTTTTGGTTTCCCAATTTGTTTTGGATTCAATTATTTTATGTAGGGTTTTCTATATCTATAAATAGTCAATAAAAATAATTATTTTAGGGAAGGAATTAGAGGACATCAAGTATAAAGCTGTCAATACTTTTTAATGTTATTTTTCCTTCTTTTCTTAGACATTAGTAGCTAAAGACCCTTGTTCTGGCGTTGTGGCTATGGGTAATTGTTGAATATCAATTGTTTTGAATTAATATTGGTTATTGCTTAAATTACTTTTGTATTCTTATTTTAGTATTTAAAGCTTGATCACCATAGAGATAAATATATTGTCTACTCATAAACTTGGGAGATGATAAGATAGATAGACCAAAGGATACAAAAAGCTTAATCTTCCATTAAATTGAGTTGATTTGTGTTTAGGAGTGACGCCTGGACGAACACTGATTGGCACCCACACTAACCTCCGGTGGGAGAACCACTACTAGAACCCAAACCAAACCACTAAACCAAAATCTAAAACATTTAAGTTACGGAAGCAAGTTAAATACTAAGGAAAGAATTAGGGAGTTCCTATAAACTCCAAACAAAAGTCTATCAACTAAAACAAATGCGTAAGTAACACCTAGAACCTGAAAGTCAATGTACCAAAACATCTAACAATGATCCAAAGTCTCAACAAGAAGGGTCACAACCCCAAACTAATGAACTAATAACTAACTAGAAAAGTCTACATCCGAAATGTTGATATAGACGAAAGAGAACTCATGGCAGCCCGGAAGAATTGGCTCATCCTTGAATTCGAATGATCACTGATCTTCTAGATGGGGTCTATCAATAGCCGCCTGAAGATGCCCTGTACTCAATAAATATAAGAGCAAGTGCAATATAGTACACAACCACAATGTACTGGTAGGATCACGTGGCTATCCCACTAAGTGTAATATAAGCAAGTCAATACAATAATATAATCACATGCATATATCGAACATATACAATATTATCAACAGTTATGAACAACGAACAACTTCACATTTCTCAAGAAACACAATTATGAAAAGTCATTGGTTCTCTCATGGAACCCAAACCCAAACAGTTAGCATACCAAAACTTGGTACCCGATCCAATGGTTATGCCAGAACGTGGCAACCGATCCCATATTTATGCCAGACGTGGCAACCGATCCCAATTAGTTATGTCGGAACGTGGCAACATATCCATTCAACACACCACAATCACAAACACAAGTACATTCTCATAAGCATACAAATCGAGTCATGATTCAATGGCATTCGACAATCATATATCCTCATTTATAACAAGTGTGACCAATAATGCAATACCCACGTACATACATGTATCATAATGAAGCAAGACAAACATACATCACACAATCATAGAATCACAACCATCACCTACCTTAAAACAAGCTCGAAACCCTAAGAAACTTGATCCTTCCCTTTCCAGATTCGTTCCGCTTGTTCTTGGTCTACAAACAATCAATATAATACGGGAATCAATAAACAATCACCAATTTCCCGGATTACTAACAATTCTATGAACCCTAGATCAAACCCATGATCCTAATTATCTCAATTAGGGTTGTTTCTATCATAGATTCTAGATCAAAACCCTCCCCCATCGATATTTACCCATTAGATTACGTTCTACAGATCGAAAAATGGATTCGGGGAGTTAAAATCTTATCTTAAGCCTCAAGAATGGTGAAACACAGTCAAGAAGTCATATGGGGTTGTTCCTTAGCTCTCAAAGTAAAAAATTGCAGAATAAAATGTTTTGGATTTATTTACAACCATAAGTCGCATCTGGCCTGCCGCAACGTCTCTCACCCCGCTACAGCGGCACCGCCAGAGCGACCAAAACCACCGCCAAAGCGGCTTGCACGAAACATTGAGCTATTTTAATTATTCCAAGACCCCCATTTCACAGCACACCTTCAACCAACGACGCTAAGAAAATATCATTCACGCTAAGATCGATTCTGAGAGTTCTACTCACCCGAATTCGATTTCGTAAAGTCGTACGGATTCCTTAACAAATTATCTAACTAATCATGTAATCAAAATCATATTTAAATCACCCGATTTTTACCAGATTTCCCCACACCTTAATGACTCTTATTTCATCCAAATCGGGACTAGGTTGGGAAATCCCAAGTTACTACGAAAAGGTTTTCCGGCTCAAATATTTTCCCCATTGGCTTTTCTATAACGACGGAAACCGGTTGTTACAATATATACCAATTTACCCATCACTGGTCCCTGAGTGACAAAACATAGGAAAATAAGCTAAGGAAAGAACGAAGTAGTACCAGATTCGACGAACAATTGGTGATACTTGTCTCGCATGTCCCTCTCGGTCTCCCAAGTAGCTTCCTCAACTGGATGATGATCCATTGAACCTTCACGGACTTAATCTCCTTGGTCCGCAGCTTGGCACATCACGATCAAGAATTGCTATCGGTTCTTCCTCATATTAGGGGTCTTTGTCTAACACAATTGAGTCCCACTTCATGATGTAATCCCAATCACCATGTTATCTCTTCAACATGGACATATGAAATACCAGATGAACACCCAATAGATTAGGAGGTAGAGCCAATCTATAAGCAATCGGTGCAACACATTCAATAAGCTCAAAGGGACCAATGTATCGCAGACTCAAATTGCCCTTCTTGCCAAATCTCATCACCCCTTTCATGGGTAATACCTTAAGAAGAACATTCTCACCAGTTTGAAATGCCATGTCTCTTACCTTATGATCTGCATACTTTTTTTGTCTACTTTGGGAGGCTAAAAGCTTAGCTTGAATACTCTTCACCTTATCTTCAGCGTCCTTCACTAAATCAACCTCCAAAGGTTTCACATCTCCAGTCTCGAACCATCATATGGGTTATCTACATGCCCTCCCATAAAGTGCCCCAAATGGTGCCATATCAATTCTAGAGTGATAACTATTATTATAGGAGAACTCACACAAAGGTATGAATTTATCCCAATGTCCTCCAAAATCAATCACACATGCCTTCAATATGTCTTCTAACACTTGAATAGTCCTCTCTGACTGCCCGTCTATCTGCGGATGGAAGGTTGTACTAAAAGTGAGTTGTGTGCCCAATTCATCGTGTACTTTCCTCCAAAACTTTTGGATGTGAATTGGGTACCACGGTCTGAGATGATAGAGAGGGGCACCTCATGCAACCTCACTATCTCTTTCACATACACTTTATCCAATTGTTCAGCATTATAATCTATTCTTACCATAATAAAATGGGCTGACTTAGTCAGTCTATCAACCACTACACAAATAAAATCTAACTTCCCCAAAGTCTTGGGAAGGCCAACCACAAAATCCATGGCTATCCTTTCCCACTTTCATTCCAGAATTGGCATTTTTTGAAGCAAACCTGCAGGCCTTTGGTGTTCATATTTCACTTGTTGACAATTTTGACACTTAGCCACAAACTCAGCAATATCCTTCTTCATTCCCAGGCACCAATAAATTCGCTTCAAATCTCGGTACATCTTGGTCACACCCGGATGAATAGAATATCGCGAACCATGGGATTCTATCAACAATTTCTGAATCAATTCATCAACTCGAGGAACACTAGTCATCCCTTTAAAATTGAGCACACCTTCCACATCAAGAGTGGCGTCTTGTACCTTACTAATCACAGTCTTTTTCTTAAGCTCATTCAAATTTTCTTCTTCAAATTGGTTGGCCTTGATCTCCTCAATGAATGTGGCCCTCACTTCAATCCTAGTTAACACCCTACCTCTTTCTGAGATGCCCAACTGCATGAACTTAGACTCTAAGGTCTGAATTTCCTTAGCCAAAGGTCACTTAGTTATACTCAAGCAAGCTAAACTACCCATACTCACCGCTTTTCGACTCAAAGAGTCTACCACTACACAAGCCTTACCCGGATGGTATTAAATGGTGACATCATAATCTTTAAGTAGCTCATCCACCTTCGATATCTCAAATTCAGATCCTTTTGAGTGAACACATGCTGCAAACTACAATGATCAGTAAGCACCTCACACTTAACACCATTGAGGTAATGCCGCCCGATCTTAAGAGCAAACACTACCCCTGCCAACTCCAAATCATGTGTTGGATAATGCCTCTCATGCACCGTCAATTGACGTGATGCATAAGCTATAACATTCTTATCCTGCATCAACAAAACATCCAAACTAGAATGTGAAGCATCCAAATAAACAATAAAATCCTTACCTTCAACTGGTAATGCTAGAATAGGTGCCGTGGTCAAAAGAGTCTTGAGCTTTTGAAAGCTATCCTCACATTTTTCAGTCCATTCAAATGGTATCTCCTTTTTGATCAATTTTGTCAAGTGAGTGGCAATAGAAGCAAAGTTCTTCACAAATCGATGATAGTAGCTAGCGATCCCAAAAAAATTCCTAACTTCAGTCACAGAACTTGGCTGAACCCAATTCTTAACCACCTCAGTCTTTTGAGAATCTACCATTACCCCTTTTTTCAAAACTACCTGCCCCAAAAATGCAACAAGTCAACCAAAATTCACACTTCAAAAATTTAGCATACAACCTTTGTTTCCCAAGAACAGCCAGAACAATACGAAGATGGTTGGCATGCTCTTCCTCACTATTAGAATAGACCAAAATGCCATCAATAAAGACTATCACAAATGAAAAAAGAAATGGTTTGAACACCCCATTCATCAAACACATGAAATCTGCAGGCGCATTAGTCAAACCAAAAGACATAACCAGGAACTCATAGTGCCCATAGCGAGTCCTAAACACCATCTTGGGCACATCCTCAGGCCTAATTTTAATTAATGGTAGCCAGACCTTAAATTAATCTTGGAGAAAACTAATGCACCTTGCAATTGGTCAAAAAGGTCATATATTCGAGGAAAAAGGTACTTGTTTCGAATATTACCCTATTCAATTGCCAGTAATCTATGCATATTCTCATACTACCATCATTTTTCTTAACAAACAAAACTAGGGCACCCCATGGGGAAGCACTAGGTCGAATAAATTCCTTATCAAGAAGCTCCTGGATTTGATCCTTAAGCTCTATTAATTCCACCGGAGCCATGCGATATGGAGGGATAGAAATGGGACGAGTACCAAGTTCTAAATCAATGCAGAAGTTTATATCTCTATCCAGAGGCATACCACGCAAGTCATTAGAAAACACTTCTCTAAATTCTGACACCATGGGAATAGACTCACTAGATGGAGTCTCAACCTCAACATCCCTAGTAGAAGCCAAATAAGCTAAACAACCCTGCTCTACCAGTTTTGAGCCCGAATTGAGGGTATGATCTTAGCTTTCTTAAGCTTGTACACCCCTTCCCACTCTAATTTTTCCCTTCCCAAAATTTCTATAGTTACAGACTTAGTATTATAATTTAACACAGCATAATAGGGGGACAACCAAGTCATGCCTAAGATAATATCAAAGTTAGTCATATCTAAAATCACCAAATCAGCCCAAGTCTGAAAACCCATAAACAAAATAGGATAAGCACGAAAGACATGGGTGACTCTGACTAACTCTCCAACTGGGGTAGAAACATGGATAAAGGTATCAAGTACATCACAAATCATATCAAACTCGTAGGCAAATCACACAATTACATAAGAATAAGTAGAACCCGGATCTAATAACACATTAGCCATCCAATCATAGACAAGAATAGTACGTGTGATCACTGTGTCAGACACCTCTGCCTCATTCTTGCCCGGAAGGCATAAATATGAGCCCTATCATCTTGACGAACCACTTCCATGCCTGGTTGCATATTACCTCTGCTTGCATTACCATTTCCTCTATCTCTACGGCCTCGCTGATTACCTCCTCGCCAACCTTGTGGACACCCTCGACCATTATTACGATTTCCAGCGGGTACCACTGCTCTAATCTGCAAATGCACGGAATCAAACACACGTGGGTGGGGATAGTCTCTCTTCATATGACTAGGTTCTCCACAGTTGTAACAAGTACGATCAAAAGATGGCCTGCTGCTCGCTGAAGACGCGACTCCCTGGCTATCTTAAATCAAATTATGAGGTGGAGTTCCTGAGTAATTACCTGTAGAGGCGGGCATAACAGACTAAAGTGGCTTGGCTGCAAGCGTTGGCCTTCCAAACCCCCTGGAGTAAGAACCTTGAAAGTTACCCGAGTTCTTGGCCCTTTTAGCCAATGCCTTAGCCTGACCATCTCGCCTCACCCCTCCACTTTCTTCACATAGTTTGTTACCTCATTAAAACTCCTCCTTGCAGAAGTCATATGAAAAGATAATACTTGCAACTCAGAATTTTGTCCTGTAATAAATAACTGGATCCTCTCCTCCTCAGTAGTCACCAATTGAGTAGCATATCTAGACAAAGCATGGAACTTGGCCTCATAAGAAGCCACAATCATACAACATTGCTCCAAAGCCATAAACTCAACCTTCTTGCGATCCCTCAAAGTCCTAGGCACATATTTCTCCAAAAACAGAGCATGAAATTGGGTCAAAGTAAGTGGAGGTAAATTTGAAGATAGCCATTCCATATAAGCTCTCCACCACTGCTTAGCCTCACCTTGAAGCTGAAAAGTCACGAACTCAACCCCATGATGAAGGATAATTCCTAACTTATGAAGCCTCTCATAGTAGTCTAAGATAAACTCATAAGCATCCTCATTTTCAGAACCAAGAAACATGGGAGGATTTAGCTTCAAGAACATAGTCAACATTTCATGCTCATTACCAGTCATAATAGAACCCAACAAAGGACGGAAGAAAGCATCATTACCTCCCGTTCCACCCGTTTTGGGGGCAGTGTTAGCAATAGGAGGAGGGCGGGAGCCTGAGCCGCTTGTATAGAGAGAAGCACTTTAGGACCAACCAATCCCTTCAAGAACGACATGATCTACTAAGCCAACACTGGGTCTAAGAGAGGGACACATGTAGTCTCAACCTGCACCTCTTCCTCTTGTCCAACATCCTCAACATTCTCAACATCAACATTCTCATCTTTCTCTTCATGATGCGTATGAGGGTTGTCATTCAAAAGAGCATTCTCAACAGGATCTCCATTCCCAATAGGCACTACTCTTCCACGGCCTCGACCCCTAGCTCTTCTACTACCCCTGCCTCGATCGCGACCTCTCGATGAAGATTCCTCAGGTAGAGCATTGACGGGAGCTACAGGCCTGACGCCGTTGAACCTAGTATTAACCATCCATGGACAGAAGAGTGAAGGACATTAGATACCAATTGGAATCAAGTTATAGCATGAAAGGAGACAAGATAAAAATAGAGAGAATTCCTAAAGTCCTATAGCCTCTCGAAGAAAAGTGAAGGCATCCCTATACCGTTCTGCGAGACTCTACTAGACTCATTTTGATACATCGAGATCAACGAATCTAGGCTCTGATACCAACTTTTTCACGACCCAGACCGTCGTGATTGGCACCCACACTAACCCTCCAATGAGAGAACCACCACTACAACCCAAACCAAGCAACTAAACAAAAATATAAAACATTTAAGTTACGGAAGCAAGTTATACTAAGGAAAGAATTAAGGAGTTCCTATAAACTCCAAACAAAAGTCTATCAACTAAAACTAATGCAGAAGTAACACCTAGAACCTGAAAGTTAATGTACCAAAACATCTAACAATGATCCAAAGTCTAAACAAGAAGGATCACAACCCCAAACTAATGAACTAATAACTAACTAGAAAAGTCTAAGTTCGAAATGTGGACATAGATGAAAGAGAACTCATGGCAACCTAGAAGAATTGGCTCACCATTGAATTCTAACGATCATTGATCTTATAGACGAGGTCTGTCAATAGCCGCCTGACGATGCCTAGTAATCAACAAAAATAAGGGCAAGTGCAGTATAAGTACATAACCATAGTGTATTGGTAGGATCACACAGCTATCCCACTAAGTGTAACATAAGAAAGTCAATATAACAATATAATCACATGCATATATCGAACATACACAATATTATCAACATTTACGAACAACGAACAACTTCATATTTCTCTAGATACACAATTATGACAAGTCATTGGTTCTCTCATTTTATCCAAACCCAAATAGTTAGCATACCGGAATGTGGTAGCAGATCCAATAGTTATGCTGGAACATGACAACCGATCCCATATTTATGCCAGAACATGGAAATTGATCCTAATTAGTTATGCCGAAACGTGGCAACCGATCCATTCAACACACCACAATCACAAACACAAGTACATTCTCATAATCATACAAATCGAGTCATGATTCAATGGCATTCGACATTCATATATCCTCATTTACAAAAAGTGTGATCAATAATGCAACACCCACGTACATATATGTATCATAATGAAGCAAGACAAACATACATTACACAATCATAGAATCATAACAATCACCTACCTTGAAACAAGCTTGAAAACCTAAGAAACTTGATCATTCCCTTTCCGGATTCGCTTCGCTTCTTCTTGATCTACAAACAATCAATATAATACGGGAATCAATTAACAATCACTAATTTCCCAGATTACTAACAATTCTATGAACCCTAGATCAAACCCATGATCCCAATTATCTCAATTAGGGTTGTTTCCACCACAGATTCTAGATCAAACCCCTCCCCCATCGATATTTACCCATTAGATTACATTCTACGGATCGAAAAATGGATTCGGGGAGTTAAAATCTTATCTTTAGCCTCAAGAATGATGAAAAATGTTTAAGAAGTCGTATGGGTTCATTCCTTAGCTCTCAAAATCAAAAATTGCAGAATGAAACATTTTTGGGGTTTATTTACGACCTTAAGTCGCGTCTGTCCCGCCACAACGGCCTTTCCCCGCTACAGCGGCACCGCCAGAGCGACCAAAACCACCGCCAAAGCGGATTGCACGAAACAGTGAACTATTTTAATAATTAAAAGACCTCCATTTCACAACACCCCTTCAACCAACGACGCTCAGAAAATACCGTTCACGCTAAGATCGATTCCGAGAGTTCTATTCACCCGAATTAAATTCTGTAAAGTCGTACGGATTCCTTAACGACTTATCTAACTACTGATGTAATCAAAATCATATTTAAATCACCTGATTGTTACCAGATTTCCCCACACCTTAATGAATTCGATTTCATCCAAATCTGGACTAAGTTGGGAAATACCAAGTTACTACGAAAAAGTTTTTCAGCCCAAAAATTTTCCCCGTTTTCTTTTCTATAATGACGGAAACTGGTCGTTACACGAGTTATGAAATAGGATGAAATATAAATGCTTGCCAATTAGGACTGTCTATCCCCGCTCAACAAGGTAGTTAGACAACTAATTGGAGTACGCGATTAGAGGTTGGGAGACCATGATCATAAAATCAACCCTGTAAATTAGTAATTTAATATCTGTAGTGAATTCATGCATGAGATGTGATACATGAAACCCTATGCATGCGCAACCCTAGAATTTTCCAAATCACAATAAGTAATTTTATTATTTCATTCCTGCATTCTTTTCTTTACAAATAAAAATCAAACACTTTTGGTACTCTTAAATAAATCATTATACTAGTATAATTTAGTAAAAATAGTTAATAGACAAGTCATTTGGGTTCGATAATCTGGTTCTTTTAAGAGCCGCCACAATATTACTTGCGCGACCACGTACACCTGCGTGTGCAATTGGAAGTAACAAGTTATTGGCGCCGCTGCCAAGGACTTAGAAATTAACTATTCTTCTAAGTTGTACTTTTTATTTATATTTATTTTGATACATATTTTTTTCTACTAATTAATTCTTTCTTGGGACAAACAGGAATGGGGATTATTCATGTGTGGAAAGACCTTGTCTTTATTGCAAAGGAGCCCACTTTTGGCAACAATGTCATTACATTTCCAAGGGAAATTATGTGCGCCATCTCTATACTATAAATTTTGTAGAGGTTTGTGGGTCGGTTGTACTGTGTGTTGCTATCCTACTCCAAAACCCTCTCATGATGATGCTAAAATCTTTGTTCCTTTAATAGTATGGAATCATGCAGGAAATTAACAGAGGAATATGAAGAGCGTCGTTGGAGAATCATATATGTGATGTCACAACTTATAGATAGAAAAATAAAGCACATTCAAGATGTTGATATGTTTTTCTTGCATAGCAATGAATTGAATGCAAAGGTTGATGCATTTGACGCTCAACAATCCAATTATGAGTTTTGTGATACTAAAAATGCACTTAGAAGTCAAATTGAGGATCTAAAATGGGAGGAGATACAATGCAATCATAATTTTCTTGAAGATGCCACGTTTGAGAAAGAGTACAAAAGTGAGAATGTTGTACATAATGCTGCTTTGGAGTTGAGGCAACTTGAATCTCATCCAAAACACTTTTCTATATCATCTGAACTAATGGATGAGTGTATAGATGAGGTACAAGTACCATACATCCAAAGTTTTTTAGACCACGTAGACAAAACT
>JAJOOE010001373.1:0-30998 GCA_036250405.1 Solanum raphanifolium | reverse complement strand
ATATAGATAAATATCGACGAGAAAAAAATAACTAACCTAAATCAATAACTAAAGATGTTTTTGAAGCATTTAGTTTTCTTGTCGAAAGATTTTTGTTAGCGTGAAATTACATTTTTACCCTTAATCATCATCCACTTCATATATAGAAAGATGTTTCTAGAATTGTTTAATAGATTTTTGTTAGAATGAAATTACATTTTTACCCTTAATCGTCCTACCACTCCACTCTTCTATATATTAGAAATAGAAATATATATATACATGCTATTTTTAAAAGTTTGGAGGTATATTTGGTCTTTTCCATTGTTCAGAACACACTACAACAAAAACAACTTTTAGCGGCAATAAATAGACACATTAATAAAGAGTGCTAATATCTTTACCGGCATTAGTCAAGTGTCATTAGATCCAATGTCGCTAACGGCTTTAGGGATATATACAAAGAGTGTTAATTGTCACCAAAAATACATATTTAGCGATAATGAGCCATTTCCGTTAATTAATTGTCACTAAAAATTATTTTTGATATAGCGACATATCGTATTTAATTTTGAACACATAATTAATAAAAGTTGCAGCAATATTCTAAACTTGAATTGTAGAAAGTTGTATCAATATTCAAAATATTAATTATTTCATTCAAATTGCGTTATTTCATTGACTCGTAGAAATAGTCAATTTTGTTGGCTTGTTGAACTGTACTAGGAAATACTTATAATTGTTGATGAGATCTTATTGTTGATTATCAACCAATGAAATTCATTTATTTGAAGGTCAAGTTGTGTGTGCACACACGGAAAATGTAAACAAAATACACATTAAAATATATCAAGAAAGCTAGTGTACACAATTGTGGAGCATATTCAAATAAATTAGAAGTCATTGCCACGTTAGAATATAATATAGATAATTGTTAGAATATATACTTTTTTTCTAGAAGCACCGAACCACCTACAACTTTTTCGTTTTTCTTTCTTTTCGATTTTTATATAATGAAAGCGATCTCGTTAATAAATAGATCATTTTAAAAAAAAAAATCAGAGGTCTCGAAATAAGAAAGTAATTCACATACCGAAAATAAAAAAGAGGAAGGGCTTTTGGGAAGTGAAATTGCAACAACTGAACTGTCACTCTAATCTTACCTAACACAATTTTCCAACATTTGACCACTAGTTTAGTGTAGCACACTGAAGCTGACTGGATTTTAATTAGCAGAGAAATTTGCCATTAATTATCAAATATTGTTTACAATTATTATTAAAATGTAGGCATTTTCTTATTCTTGTAGTGTCAAATTTTTATTTAGTCTTCTAGGATATGCGAAATATATGCACCTGAGCATTATTGTGGATAATTTTCTTCTAAAAAACAAAAGTTTTGCATAACACTAATTATTATACTTTATAGAGTTAATACCTCAAACTTCCTGAATTATTCACGTTCTGTTAGTTTAATACCTGGCTATATTAAAGGATGTTGTTGTTATTCATGAACTTCAATATTATTTGTCTAAAATCTCCTATAGTATCAAGTGGCATGGAGAGATGTTTCACTCTCTTTGAATTGTGTAAAAAAATAAATAGACTATATAATTTTTTTATTTTTCATATGGCATGGAGAGTGACATTATGTACCTATATATAGGCGAACCAAAGATTTGAAGGGTTTGGGTGAATTAATATTATCTTAATTTAAGTATTAGCGAAGTTTTTAATGACTATTAACAGATAATGTCGTATTTGATAAGTCATTAATAAGATGGTCATGAGTTCGAATCCCCCTATTTATCAATTTTAATGTAATAAATAAACCCTTAACTTTGTAATAAAAAGAGTAAAAAATGGGTTGTGGTCCGGGATCAACCCAACAACCCCAGGTCGCAAGGCTGGATTCCCTCACTTCTACTAGCTAACCAAGCGCAGTTCTATGCCCTCTAAGGGTGCACTCTTTATTATCTTCCCTATTTCTATTAGTTTCTCAATATATATATATATGATTTTTTTTAAGTTAACGGGTGCACACCCCACCAATACATGTGGGTCCACCTCTGTACATATATTTTCAAAATTAATTACTTTCCTTTTTCTTTTTCTTTTTTCTTTTTTCTGATAAAATCAGTTAAAATTAAAGACATAACTCATGACGCGCACAATTTAAAATCACAATATTTCTGGTAATTTTATGTCCTTCTTCTTTTGGCCACTTTAACATCTAAAACTTACAAAACAACATTTCAACAGTAAAGTACAAGTATAAGAACGTGTAAAATTTTAAATAAAAGATATAATCTGTGCACTAAGTTCAAGGCACATCAAGAAGCGAGAAGGTTTCAGCGTACCGTGACATGAAGATAATGTTCATGTTTAAAGAAGCTTGTTGGAATGTATGCAACCAACAAGCTAAGCTTCCAAACTGAAGGTAAGCACCCCTCACTTCCAACCTGAAGATTGCGAGTTCGAGTCACCAAGAGAGCAAAAGAGGTGGGAGCTCCTAGGGAGAGTAAAAAAATAATGTTGGAATGTGTGCGTCCACTATCAGTCAACAAACCAGGTTCCTTGACTCAACAAGAACAGTATAGCTGAAGTAAAAGTGCAGAAAATAAATTGTTCAAAGTAAATCATGCAAAATGATTTTACGTGGAAACCTCCTTGCTCAAGGGAGTAAAACCACGACCTGTCATGTAGGATTTTCAACTGTTTTCACTAATCTTCTCAAGAAAAAGTGAAACACATATTACAACCACCAATGAGATTAAACTCTTAATCTCAACACTAAGTAATACGCCTATTACTTACTGAGCCTAAGTAATAATATTATTGCCCACTAAACCAACTAACTCTAGTTGATCTAGACTTTAAGAACCCATAAGGCTAACTCTAGTCACCAACTCCAATCTCCAAGACAGGAGCTTAAACGAGCAGCAACTCTGCTGCACCACACATCAACTAACTCTAGTTGACACTCCTAGGCAACTATACCCAAGAGAACATCAAACAATGATGTAACAAGGCTTGACCAAAACTTAGATGATTCGACTAACCCTAGTTAATACGACTCAAACTAAATACTTAGACAAGCAAATGATCTACTATCCTTTATAACTTAGGAGTAGATTAACAATGTAAGCACAAAAGACACAAAGCTCAAAATACAACAAAGACTTTTCTTCACTCTATCAGGTCCCTTTGTTGAGTTGAATAGTGTTCTTCCTTGAAGATGGTCTTCTCTTTGTAAGCTTAAGAATTTTGTTTGCCAAATCTTAGTTTGTGTTCTTTGTTAAAAGATTATATTGGATGAACACAAACTTCTTGAGACCGCCCATTGGCTGAAAGCCTGCTTCTCTTAGAAAGACGTGCACCTACTACATCAGAGGTGACAACTTTTCTGACAGTTATCACATACGCAGTCTTGCAGGGACCAGGTCCCTTGCAATGTTCTTTGTGAGTACTTGAGAAGACTTGCTAACTCTTTTTTTTTTTTTTGAATAAATGAATCTTCTTGTTGTTTGTCATTTTGATTATATCGACCAAAAAGAATTATTTTTCATTGGATAAACAACCTCGTCCGTTTTTATTGGTGAAGTACGCTGACAACTTCACCAACCCACTGACAGGACAACTTTACAGTTGTACACCATTATAAATCTGGACGAGAGAACTCTGCCAGGGACCAGGTTTCTGCATTTGTGAGCCACTGAAACAGACAGTCTCATCCGCTCTTCCTATTGGTACAGTACACTGCACTTTTCACCTACCACCTGACATGACATCTTTACAATTGTACCCCATTTGAATCTAAACGTGAGCACTCTGCCAGGAACCGGGTCCCTGCGTTTGTGAGGATCATCAAAACACCTAGAATATAACATTTTCCCCCTTTTTGATGATGACACACAAATATTCCTCACACTGAGTTTATTCATTCATTTCCCCTCTGGTTCCTTGTTAGATCTCTAAGTTTGTTAAATCATCAAAACTTAACATCAGCTCCAAAATAACATTTTCCCCCATTTTGATGATAACAAACTTATTTATCTTCTTCCCCCTTTCACCAGTTACCCCTATCAACATGACTCTTCAGGTAACTGGATTGGTCCCCTTATTTTCATTATACCTGAAGTTTGTCAAATCATCAAAACTTCACATCAGTAACAAAATAGTATTTCCCCCCATTTTGATGATGACAAACTTGTTCAACTTCTTCTCCCTATCGGCATGACCATGTCCTCTTCAAGTAGCTAGCATTGATTCCTCTTATCGACATAACCATGTCTTCTTCAAGTAGCTAACATCATTGATCTCATACCTTAACAATTTCCCCCCTTTTGACATCATAAAAAAAGGTTAAAGCAGTAAACCAAGTTGACAGAAATGCAGTTCAAGCAAATTCATGGCCACTTGGGAAACATTGAGCATGAGTAAAAATGCATAAAGTAATGAGGCAAGTCAGTAGAAACAAGGCATTTTTCATTCAAAAAAAAAAGAACAGCAATCAAAGCATTGCACATATAATTACAAAGGAGAACCAGACAATGCCCACTAAGTTTCGATAGAAAACGATGAGAACTGACACGAGAGTTTAGAAAGAGAGGGAATGGCTTAGGAGCAAGGGATTAAAAGAATAAAATTAGTTCACATTCTTTGTTGCCCAACCTTCGTGTTGAACATTCAAGGCTGCAAGTTTTTTTTTTTCAACCTGGTCCCTCTGATTGTGCTGTTTTAGAAGCTGAGCCTTAAGGCAAACCATTTCAGTATCCATGTTAGCAATAACAACTATCATTGCTTCCAACACAAGCCTGAGTTTCTCATGACAGAAAGATTGATGAAATCAAACTTACTCAAGGCCTCCGAGATGAATAAATCAATGATTGAGAAACCATTTCAAATTTTTTCGTTTTTCTATTTTTTTTTTGTTTCAAGGTCAGAACACCCTTCCATTTAGAATACTTTGATTTCTCAGAGTCTTAACCCTTTCCTTTTTGAACATCATCTCTTCCACCTTATTCTTTTTGCTTGCTGGACCTGGTCCCTCTTCATACTCAAAAATTTCTTCATCGAGAAATTCTACAGTAGGAACAAAGGGTCTACACATTTGACGTGTTTTTTTTTTGGAAGGGGTTTTGAATTTTCTGGGGAGATGGAAAGAACTATGGAGTATAAAGGAAGTGAAAGGGTGAATCATGTGAAAGGAAGTGTCATCTTGGCATTCAAAAGATGGGACAACGATCAAATACATGGATGACGGACATGTGGCAATTGCAACGGTTCTTATGCATAATTCAAAATACAATGTTAAGAGTGCTAACCTTCGAGAACGGACCGGGTCCCTCTCTGTAGGTTGAATGTGATTGCCTAGATCTGTCCTCCCTTTTCCTTCAGCCCTTTTGCCATGTGTGTATACCTACAAAGGTATGAGACTAAAGTGGCTAAAACATACATAACTGAAAAACATTACATGCTCCCTTTGCATATTCATGAGAGAGTTGATTGCTTCAAGCATGATCCATTCAAAAATGTTTCAGCATTCTAAACTTCAGTTTGATTATCTTGGCCAAGTCTTCTAAGAGCTTCAAGCTGCTGCTTGATCCATAAGATTGAGCCCATCAAGCTGCACCTTCTACATACTCTGCCTCAGTTGTTGAAAGAGCAACTGAATCTTGTCTTTTAGTTCCTCGTGAATGAGAGATCAGCCTAGAAAATGATCCATTTGAGGTACTTTTTCTATCAACTTCATACCTAGCATAATCAACATCATCAAATTCCTCCAAATCAAAAAGTCTCCTGATGGGCATACTAGGACTGCGTCCCCAGTCTTCTTCAAATGTCTCAAGAGTTTCTTAGCAACCTTCAAATGTGATTATTTTGTACAAGTATGGAATCTTCCAGCTTCAAGTTAGTTCCCGTGGGAGTATGAGTTGTCTTGAAATCCATAATATGAAACTTCTTCAGCAGCTTCTCTAAGCTGGAACTAGGTCCATGTTCTTGACAAATTTGTCCTTGCTTAGAGCTTTCGTGAAGATGTCAGCCACTTGATTTTCCATTTTGCAAAGCTTTATGATGATATTACCCCCCCCCCCACCCTTTAACATTGTCTTGACTTCAAGTATTTTAAGACTTTTGAGCAGCTCCTTGATAAACCTTTCTTGACAAACAAGGGTACCTTTGGAAGTTTGCTTGATCTACAGCTCTAAGAAGAAATTTAATTCTTCCATTATGTTCACTTCAAAACTCACTATTCATGAGTGCAACAAACTCTTCACACAACACCTCAAAGGTTTCTTCAAAGATGATATCATCAATATGTACTTGAATAATCAACAACTCCTTTCCTTGTGATTTTAAAAAGAGGATTTTGTCAATTTTACCTCTTTTGAAACCATTGTTGAAGAGGAACTTGGACAACCTATTAGCTGGTCAGGGAACCAAGTGTCATACTTTGCTTCTTTCAAACTGAGCTTGATCAGCATCTTCATTCTCACCTTCAGAATTCATATTATCAGTTTGAACTGCATCATCTTTGTTCACCATTATCTACCGGACCAGGTCCCTCATCAAGTTCATCATCTGCATCAGCTTCCTTGGGATTGTTGGATTCATGAAGAGGATATTCTTCAGCAAGCTCACTGTTTAGACCATCTCTCTGAATCTGAAACATCTCTTCCATCTTAGAATCTTCTTTGTTTTGCAACTTACTTCTCAATTCTTCCAGACTCATCAAAAATCACATGACCATTTTTTTTAATGCACACATTTTTTATATATCGAATAAGCCTTGTTGGAGAAGAATATCCCACAAATACTCTTTCAACATCATTGAGATTACAGTTCTCAATATCATTATTTTGGTCACAAAACATAAACTATTCACCATTTCAGCCCGAAAGTTCTTTAAAAGATTAAAAGCCTGCTTACTCCACCTGAAGGATGGTCTGATCTTCTTTTCCATAACACAAGTATTTCAAACTTGTCACATGCAAATTTTATTTTGGGCAGACCACGGACCAGGTCCTTTAACACAAGTTTGTGCAGTAGAGAAGCACTTACATGAGCACATCTTTCATGTCATACCTCAACATTCTCACTTTGAGCATTAAGGCAAGTGAGACTGTCACTACATGCAGTATTCAGATCAGCAATATACATGTTCTTGCATCTCTTTTCTGTTAAGATCATCACCCGAGAGAGTAAGTTTGTGACAACACATTTTTCTGATAAGAACTTAACTTCATTTCATTCATCACAAATTTGTGAAACACTTGAAAGATTGTACTTCAACCATTGACATAGTACACATCATCAATGGTGTGTTCCTTAGACTTCCCAAACATGCCTACACCAATAATATACCATTTCTTGCCATTGCCAAATGAGACACCTCCACCTCGAAGTGCCTTGACAGAGAGGAAGTTTTCAGTTTCCCAGTCATGTGCTTTGAGCATCCGTTATTCATGAACCAACACTGACTATTGCTATGTCCTCTCACTTGAATACCATAGTTAGCCTTGGGAATCCATTTGAGACGGAGTTCCCAATAAGCAGATAAATAAGTGATAAGAGAATTCTTTGTCCAATGAGGAAGACTGATTTTCTTCAACTTACGACCAGAAGCAAGACTAGGTCCCTTCTTCTGTTTCTTCCCCTGTTTGGAATAGTTAGATGAACTTCTTTCATATTTTTTCAAAACAGGACAATCTTTCTTAAGATGTCCATCTCGACCACAATGCACATATAGCAAATTATCAGCATCAAAAAATATTTTGCTGTGAGGATTGTATGGGGGATCTATTTTCTCACAGCCCATCCCTCTTCTACTGTTGTTATCTGAGGATCATTAAAACACCTAGAATATAACAAAGCTTTATATGAACTAAAGCAAGTTTCTAGCTACAACTTGGTACAATCGAATGGATAATGACGTGTTAGACTAAGGCTTGGATAAAAGCTTAAGTGAATCAATCTTTTATGTCAACAAACTTGGTTCTAACATTTTTATTATTGTTCTATATGTCGATCGATGAAATACTTGTGACAGAAAATAATATTATGCTAATTGAAGAATTCAAGAAGAAGATGGTAAAAGTCTTTTAGATGATAAATCTTGGAAACATGACTTACTTTCAGAGAATGGTTATTATGAAGACACTGAATGAAGTCATTATTTGTTAGAAAAATAAATATATGAAAGAGTTCCTAAAAAAATTGAAATGCAAGAGCGTGAGTACATACTTGTATGAATAAAAAGGAAAAGCTAAAAAGAAATAATAAAGTTATAAAGCTGAATTCGGCCTCATTTGTTTTCATTAAGATTAAGACTTCTGAATCTGAATACATGTCTAAATATTAAGATTTGCATTAAGACTAGGTGTCTAGATCTGAATACACATCTGAATATTAAGATGTAGTCTCCAAATCTGAGCACTGAATGATTACCATTTGTTTTCAATATCTGAATGTGCATATGAAATCAAACATCATATTAATAAAATGTTATAAAAAATTCATTTCAACAAAAAATATTAATTTTTGATCAAAAAAATATCATAATCATCAAGCATAACATAAAAGAAAATCAAGAATAATTTTTTTTATAGACACAATTAATAGAAAAAAGTTCAATAAGTATGATAGATAATAATAAACAATAATAAATAAGGTATCACATCATCAACGCCAAACATAAATTTCTCAGGGCTTTATCCATAATCTTCAAAGGAGAAGCATTTGTTAGCTCATGTTGGAATGTATGCGTCCACTATCAGTCAAGGATCATGTCCCTTCACTCAGCAAGAACATTAACTAAAAATGTGCAGAAAATAAACAACTGGAAGTAAGATTTGCACAAGTGTTTACATGGAAACCTCCTTGCTCAAGAGAGTAAAACCACGACCTGTCTCACAGGACTTTTCAAACTGCTATCATTAATCTTCACAAGTAAAAGTAAAATGCAGTTTACAATTTGAGATTAACTTGCTAATCTCCACTTTAAGTAATATCACCTATTACTCAACCGAGCCTAAGTAGATACAACATTACTCACTATACTAACCCTCACTGATTAATATAGACTTTTGACCGTAAGACACAAAGTTACCCCTAACTATGTTCTTACAAGACTTAAACAAAGTTTTGAAGCATTTCTAACAAGAGTGAAACGAATCCTACAAGTTAAGTACAAATACAAATAATCAAGAACAACAACTGGTATAGAAAGCACTCTTTCTGTTGATCAGGTCCTTGTTGTATATGTTCTTGTGCTTGAGTTCTTCCTTGAAGATGACTTTCTTCTTTTTTAGCTTGTGAGTTTTTTGCTTGCCAAATCTTGAGTTTGTGTTTTGATGGAAGAGACTATATTAAAATGAACACAAACTCCTAGGGACCACCCATTGCCTGAGAGCCTGACTTCTCTGTAAAGATGTGCACCTATCACATCAGAAGTGACAACTTTACAGTTGTTCTGTCGTCCTTTCACATATGCAATCTTGCAGGGACCAGGTCCCTTACAGACTTTTCTTAGTAAGTTCTTAAGAAGACGTGTTGGCTCTCTCTCCTTTTGAATGAATGAATTAATTTGTTATTTGTCATGTTAACTAAGTCAACCATAAAGAGTTATTGACCGTTGGACATCAACCTCGTCGATTCTGATTGGTGTAGTACACTAACGACCTCACCAACTTCTGAGTCGACAACTTTTCAGTTGTACCCCATTATAGATCTGGACGAGAGAACTCAGCCAGGGACCAGGTCCCTACATTTGTAAGACACTGAAACAGATAGTCTCGTCCACTCTTTCTGTTGGTGTGGTACACTTTGTTCACTACGCTTTTCACCTACCACCTGACATGACAGCTTTACAATTGTACCCCATTTGAATCTAGACGGGAGCACTCTGCCAGGGACCAGGTCCCTGCATTTGTGAGGATCATCAAAACACCTAGAATATAATATTTTCCCCCTTTTTGATGATTACACAGAAATATTCCTCACACTGAGTTTATTCATTCATTTCACTGTCATCAGTCCCAATAACAAGGATCTGGTTCCTTGTTAGATCTCTAAGTTTGTTAAATCATCAAAACTTAGTATCAGCTCCAAAATAACATTTCCCCCCTTTTTGATGATAACAGACTTATTCACTAGTACCCCCTATCAACAAGAACTCTTCAGATAAGTGGAGTTTCATCATCCCGGAAGTTTGTCAAATCATCAAAATAGCATTTTCCCCCTTTTTGATGATGACAAACTTGTTCAATTTCTTCCCCTTATTAGCAACATGACTAGGTCTTGTTCAAGTAGTATTGATTCCCCCTATCGGCATGACCATGTCCTCTTCAAGTAGCTAGCATTTATTCCCCCTATCAGTATGGCCATGTCCTCTTTCAAGTGCTACATTTATTCCCCCTATCGGCATGACCATGTCCTCTTCAAGTAGCTAACATTATTGATCTCATACCTTAACAATTTTTCCCCCTTTTGACATCATAAAAAGGGTTAAAGCAGTAAACCAAGGCTGCCAGTTTTTTTTTTCAACCTGGTCCCTCTGATAGTGTTGTTTCAGAAGCTAAGCCTTTAGGCAAACCGTTTCAGTATCCCTGTTAGCAAGAGCAACTGTCATAGCTTCCAACACTAGCCTGAGTTTCTCATAATAGAAAGATTAGTAAAATCTAACTTACTCAAGGCCTTCGAGAAGAATAGATTAATAATTGAGGAACCAAAAAGGAAAATCATTTCAAACATTTTTTTTCATTATTATTATTTTTTAAATAGACACCCTCCTTTTCAAAATACTTTGAGTTCTCTTAATATCAACCTCTCTCATTTGAACATCATCTTTTCCACTTCTTCCTTTTGATTGGTGGACCTGGTCCCTCTTCATACTTAAAAACATCTTCATCAGAAAATTCTCTAGTAAGAACAAAGGGTTTAACAATTTGAAGTGTTTTTGAGAGAGGAGAATAGAGAGTTTCAAAAATCTCTGATATTTGGAAGGCAATTGAATTTTCTGGGGAAATGGAAAGAAATATGGAATATAAAGAAAATGAAACGGGTGTATCATGTGAAAGGAAGTGTCATTGGTATTCAAAAGTTGAGGCAGTGGCCAGATACCTGAATGACAGACATGTGGCAATTTCAACAGTTCTTATGCATAATTCAAAATGCAATGTTAAAAGTGCTAACCTTCGAGAATGAACCAGGTCCCTCTTTGTAGTTTGAATGTGATTGCCTAGATCTGTCCTGACTTCTCCTTTCCTTTTGCCCTTTCTCCATGTGTGTATACCTACAAAAGGTATGAAACTAAATTTGCTAAAACATACATAACTGAAAAGCAAAGATACCTGCTCCCTTTGCATAGTCATGAGAGGGGTTGATTGCTTCAGGCATGTTCCGTTCAATAAGGTTTCAACATTGCCAACTTCAGTTTGATTATCTTAGCCAGGTCTTCTAAGAGCTCCAACGTGCTCCTTGATCAACAAGATTGAGCACATCAAGCTGCACTTGCTACATTCTCTGCCTCAGTTGTTGAAAGAGCAAATAAATCTTGCCTTTTAGTTCCCCATGAGTGAGAGATCAGCCAATAACATAAGCCACTCCTGAGGTACTCTTTCTATCAACTCGATACCCAGCATAATCAATATCACATGTTCCTCCAAATAAAAAAGGCTCCTTGTGGAAAGAATAGAACCAGGTCCCTGTTTTCTTTAAGTGTCTTCGAATTCTCTTAGCAACCCTCAAATGTGATTCCTTTGTACAAGAATGGAGTCTCTGAACCAGGTTCATCAGCATCCAGCATCAAGTTAGTGCCTATGGGAGTATGAATTGTCTAGGCATCCATAACATGAAACTTTTTCAGCTGCTTCTCTAAACTGGTACCAGGTCTCTGTCTTTGGTCAGACATCAATTTCCCTGAACGTTGTGCTATCTTCTTCCCTGTAGCTAAGTCCATATGAGTGTATATAACTGGTCCTTTCTTAGGGCTTTGGTGAAGATGTCATCCACTTGATCTTTTATTTTGCAAAACTTCATGATGACATTACCCCTCTTTATCATTGTCTTGACTTCAAGTATGTTAAGTTATTTGAGCAACTCATTGATGTACTTTTCTGGACAACCGAGGGTACCTTTAGAGGTTTGCTGAATCTATAGCTCTAAGAAGAAATTTAATTCTTTCATTTTGCTTACTTCAAAACTCACTATTCATGAGTGCTACAAACTCTTCGCACAACACCTCAAAGGTTGCTTCAAAGATGACATCATCAATATGTACTTGAATAATCAACAATTTCTTTCCTTATGATATCAAAAGAGGTTTTGTCAATTTTACCTATTTTGAAGCCATTGTTGAGGAGGAATTTGGATAACCTATCAACTTGTTGGGGAACCAGAGTGTCATACTTTGCTTCTTTTAAACTGAGCTTGATCAACGTCTTCATTCTCACCTTCAGAATTCACATTATCAGTTTGAAATGCACCATCTTTGTTCAACACTGTCTAACGGACCAGGTACCTCATCATGTTCATCATCTGCATCAGCTTCTTTGAGATTGCTGCATTCATGAAGAGGATGTTCTTCAGCAAGCTCACTATTAAAACTGTCTCTCTGAATCAGACGCAACCCTTCCATTTCACAATCTTCTTTCTTTTGCAACTTCTCAACTCTTCCAGACTCATCAAAAAAGCACATGACCACCTTTTTATACACCCGATAAGCCTTTCTAGCAAAAGAGTATACCGCAACTATTATTTCATCAATATTGAGATCAAATTTCTCAATATCATCCTTTTGGTCACAAAACATGTAATGTTCACCACTTCAGCCCGAAAGTTCTTTAAAAGATTAAAAGCCTGCTTATTCTGCTTGAATGATGGTCTGATTTGCTTCTCTTCAACACCATCGTCACGACCTTTGTCATCTGCAAATTTCATTTTGACCAGACCGAGGACCAAGTCCTTTGACAAAAGTTTGTGCAGTAGAGAAACACTCACATGAGCACGTCGCTCGTGTCATACCTCAGCATTATTACCTTGAGCACTAAGGAAAGTTAGACAATCACCACGAGAAGTATTCAAATCTGCAATATACATGTTCTTGCATCTCTTTTCTGTCAAGATCATCTCCCGAGAGAGCAAGTTTGTGACACCACAGTTATCTGATAAGAGCTTAACTTTATTTCATTCATCACAAATCTATGAAACATTTAAAAGATTGTACTTCAACCATTAACATAGTACACAATTTAAAAAGAGTGTTTCACAGACTTTCAAGTCCTACCTACACCAAGAACGTACCATTTCTTGCCATTTGCCAAAAGAGACACCTCCACCTTTAAGTTCCTTGAGAGAGAGAAAGTTTTGTAGCCTTCTTAGTCATGTGCTTTGAATATCCACTATTCATGAACCAACACTGACTATTACTACTTCCTCTCACTTGCAAATCAAATCACTTGTTAGCCTTGGGAACCCATTTGATACGGAGTTCCCAATAAGCAGATAACGGAGTGATAAGAAAATCTTTTGTCTAGTGAGGCATACTGCTTTTCTTCAACTTAGGACCATAAGAAGGACCAGGTACCTTCTTCAGTCTATTCCGCTGTTTGGAATAGTTTGACGAACTTCCTCCTTACTTTTTCAAGACTTCCATCTCGACCACAATGCACACACAGCAAATCATCAGCATCAGAAACAGATTTGCTGTGAGGATTGTATGGGGGAAAGATCTTTTCGCAGCCCAGCCCTCTTTTACTGTTGTTTCCTTGACCAAGTAGATTTGTAAGTATCTTAGAGGAATTGGTCCTTTTGAAGGATTTTTCAAGTTCCTCTTTTACACGGACCAGGTCCCTCTCCAACTTAAGATTTCTTTCTAAAGCCAATTTCATCTTCATTTCATAAGTATGCAACTTATTTTCAAGCTCCAGCTGCAAGTTGCTTGCCTCATTCTTTCCTTTAGAAACTGTATTAGTTACCTCTTTCATCTTTTCTTTTCGTTCTAGAATTTGAGCTTCTAGAACAACCATTTGATATTCAATATCAGATATTTGGGTAACTAAAGCAATTTTTCCATCTTGAGAGATGTCTAGACTATTGCTCACGAGATCATTCTCAGTTGTTAGCTCACTTATCAAATCAAGTAGTACAACAACTAGCTTTCTCAATTTACTGGTAGAAAAAGCTTTCAAGTTTTGCTTGAAATATGACAGGGTTACCTTTTCATCATCATGTTCCTCGTCTGATTTTGCCATGAGAACATCATTAGAGTGTTCAGAATCATCTGAATCACTTGAGGAATTTTCCCATTCTGCCATACCCTTCTTTACTGCCTGGAAAAAAAGTCTCTTTTCTGCTTAGCTTGTCACGGACCTGGTCCCCCTTTTTTTCTTCACTCTTGAGACTTAGGCCCTTCCCTTTTATGTGCATCTCATGATCTTGAAGATGCTCAAATAGTGTACACAATGTCACTACTTCAAGCTCTCTTGTCTCATTGTTGATCACAAGGTCATTTGTCCAATATCTGGGAAGAATTTCCAGTATCTTGGAGATCTGCTTGCACATGGGCACTGGTTTTTCAAGGAGCATAAACTCGTCTGTAACGGTGGAGAATCTTGTGCACATTTCATGAACAAATTCACTTTCTTTCATGGTGAAACTTTCGAACTCAGCATTAAAGAAATCTAGCTTAGATTTCCTTGTTTCCTCAGTGTCATCATAGGTAGCTCTCAGCAGATCCCATATTTCTTTGGTTGATTCGTATGATGAGATCAGATCGTATTCGTTCATTCCAATGCCGCACATCAGCAATTTCTTAGCTTTATAATTTTTCTGGACAACTTTTTTGTCGAAGTCATTATATTGTAGATAAGTTTTGATAAAGACTCTAGTGATCTCTCCATCCTTAATATCAATGGTTGGCACGTAAAGACCTTCCTGTATGACGTCCTTAGCTATGAGATAGTCTCTTATTCGAATCCTCCAGTGTCTATAGAATTGACCCTCAAAAAGAGGAGGCCTTACAGGGGATTGACTTCTCTGCCTGTTTAATGGTGCAGCCATTCCTTTACGATCTTTTCTTTTCCTGGTGTTAACCAGATAGAAAAGTCAAGCTCTGATACCACTTGTTGGAATGTATGCGTCCACTATCAGTCAAGGACCAGGTCCCTTGACTCAGCAAAAACAGTAACTAAAAATGTGCAGAAAATAAACAATTGGAAGTAAGATTTGCACAAATGTTTTACGTGGAAACCTCCTTGCTCAAGGGAGTAAAACCACGACCTGTCTCACAGGACTTTTCAAACTGATTTCACTAATCTTCACAAGCAAAAGTAAAATGCAGTTTACAACTTGAGATTAACCTGCTAATCTTCACACTAAGTAATATCACCTATTACTCAACCGAGCCTAAGTAGATACAACACTACTCACTATACTAACCGTCACTGATTAATATAGACTTTTGACCGTAAGACACAAAGTTACCCTAACTATGTTCTTACAAGACTCAAACAAAGTTTTGAAGCGTTTCTAACAAGAGTGAAACGAATCCTACAAGTTAAGTACAAATACAAATAATCAAGAACAACAACTAGTAAAGAAAGCACTATTTCTGTTGATCAGGTCCTTGTTGTATGTGTTCTTGTGCTTGAGTTCTTCCTTGAAGATGGCTTTCTTCTTTTTTAGCTTGTGAGTTTTTAGCTTGCCAAATCTTGAGTTTGTGTTTTGTTGGAAGAGACTATTAAAATGAACACAAACTCCTTGGGACCGCTCATTGGCTGAGAGCCTGCCTTCTCTGTAAAGACGTGCACCTGTCATATCAGAAGTGACAGCTTTACAACTGTTATGTCATCCTTTCACGTACGCAGTCTTACAGGGACCAGGTCCCTTACATACTTGTCTTAGTAAGTTCTTGAGAAGACGTGTTGGCTCTCTCTCCTTTTGAATGAATGAATTAATTTGTTGTTTGTCATGTTAACTAAGTCAACCATAAGGAGTTATTGACCGTTGGACAACAAACTCATCGATTCTGATTGGTGTAGTACACTGAAGACCTCACCAACTTCTGAGGCAACAACTTTCTAGTTGTACCCCATTATAGATCTGGACGAGAGAACACAGACAGGGACCAGGTCCCTGCATTTGTGAGACACTGAACATATAGTTTCGTCCGTTCTTTCTGTTGGTGCAGAACACTGCGCTCACTGCGTTTTTCACCTACCACCTGACATGACAGCTTTACAGTTGTACCCCATTTGAATCTAGACGAGAGCACTCTGCCAGGGACCAGGTCCCTGTATTTGTGAGGATCATCAAAACACATAGAATATAGCAATTCCTTTGTCAATTTCTCATAATCATCTGCCTCTGCTTTCTCTTCCACCTCTAAACCCCACAAAAATATTACAAAATAATTTAATAAATCATTTTCATTACAAAAAGTAGCAGTAAATCACACAAATTACTAAAAATCTATTAGCAACAATTGTTGCTCCTGCTAATGGAACTAATGGCTTCATAGCCAAACTCCTCCGAGTAAAGTTCACTGCTTTAATGGAATTCGAGACCGATCCATTGGCTGAGTGATACCCATTTGTGAAACTACAAAAAAAATATCAGCAAATTAGACCAAAAAATTAAACCTAGATGATAAATTTCTCTGATCTTCATCACATTAACACTTTTAAGTGTAAAAATTGAAACTTTAGGAACCCAAACAAAGAAATAACAAACCCAGATGTTAAAATTATCTGATCTTTATCACATTTACAGTTTTAAGTGCAAAAACTCAAAATTTGAGAACCAAAGCAAAAAAAAAACGGAAGAAAGTTTGTACTTGTGAGAGAAAAAGTCAGGCAAAGACCGAGAGAGGCGATACATTATTATTATATAACTTATTAAATAAGTCTGAATGGTGTTAAGACTCTCCTGCAGATCTGGTCTGTTCAGTCCTTTTCAGGTTCATTAAGAGGCTTTTTGAAAAAAAGAAACAAATGGACCTAATGCATTGAATCTGAATCATTCAGATTCAGACTTAAAAACCAAACACACTTAATGGGCTGAATCTGAATGATTAAGATTTAGACCTCCATTAAGTGCGAACAAATGATCAGGCCTTAGTTGATGAGGCAATATATTGAAGCTTAATTAATAATTGGATGTTTGATGTATTTTATAGCAAAAAGACATGTTATTTTATTTCTTGCGAGTATTTTGTCCTAATTTTTTAAATAATGCTAATGAGTTGAACATGATGACTTTCAAAAGAGTGGTTAGGTATATTAAAAAAACTCTAACTTACATATAACATCAAAATTAGGAAAAGTGTTATAAAATAAAGACTAAGTACTAAAATTAAACTAATAACAACCAAGAAAGGAAGAATATAGTAGAGAGATAAAATAAGAAACCTTGTATCTTTCTTATTTTGTGTGTTTTTCCATACAAGTTACAATGCCTTTTATAGGCATAAAAAGGGTATAATGGACATTCATTAATCCATTTACAACACTTCCCCTTGGATGTCCATGTAAAATAAAATTCTTAGTATAGTAACAAGTATAAATAGTTGTTACTAATACGCATTACTTGCTGCCTCATTAAAACCCTTGTCATGAAAACCAGTGGGATAAAACCTTGATTAAGGAAAAAAGAGTACAACGCGTATTTATTCCCCCGATGAAAACCACGATTCAGTTGTCCAAGTTTTCTCATTTCAATCATGTATACCATCTTCTCGAAAGTTGCAGTTGGCAAAGACTTGGTGAATAAATCAGCCACATTATCACTTGAACGAATCTGATGCACGTTGATATAACCATTCTTCTGGAGCTCATGTGTGTAGAAAATCTTCGGTGAAATGTGTTTCGTTCTATCTCCTTTTATGAATCCTACCCTGAGCTGTCCTATGCATGCTACATTATCCTCATATAAAATTGTGGGTACTTTGTCACATTTCAAACCACATTTTTCTCGAATAAGGTGTATTATGGACCTTAACCACACATATTCTCGGCTCGCTTCATGAATAGCTATTATCTCAGCATGATTCGATGAAGTGGCCACGATAGATTGTTTCGTAGATCTCCAAGTTATGGCGGTATGCCCACATGTGAATACGTAACCTGTTTGAGATCTAGCTTTATGTGGGTCAGATAAATATCCTGCATTAACATAACCAACAAGGTCTGGACTGCAATTGTTAGAATAGAATAAGCACATATCAATAGTCCCGTTTAGATACCGCAATATGTGTTTGATTTCATTCCAATGTCTCCTAGTAGGAACAGAACTATATCTTGCTAACAAATTAACCGAAAAGGTTATATCAGGACTTGTAGTGTTTGCAAGATACATTAGTGCACCAATTGCACTAAGATATGGTACTTCAGGACTAAGAATTTCCTCATTCTTTTTCTTGAGGTCGAAATGGATCTTTATTCACACAAGTGATCGAACAACCATTGGAGTACTTAATGGGTGTGCTTCATCCATATAAAATCTTTTCAACACCTTTTCTGTGTATGCAGATTGATGAACAAAAATATTGTTTGTCAAATGATCTTTTTGCAAACCAAGACATAATTTTGTCTTTCCGAGATCTTTCATCTCAAATTCGTTCTTTAAATAATCGATTGCCCTATGAAGTTCCATTGTAGTTCCAACAAGGTTTATGTCATCGACATAAACAACAAGTACAACAAATTCTGATATTGTTTTCTTTATAAATACACATGGGCAAATCGCATCATTTATATAACCTTCTTTAGATAAATACTCACTAAGACGGTTATACCACATGCGTCTAGATTGCTTCAAACCATACAATAATCTTTGCAATCTAATTGAGTACATTTCTTGAGACTTTGAACTGTATGCTTTGGGAATTTTAAATCCTTCAAGAATTTTCATGTATATCTCATTATCGAGTGATCCATAAAGATAGTCTTTAGCCACATCCATCAAATACATTTCAAGCCTCTCATGGATCGTGAAACTAATGAGATAACACAATGTTATTGCATCCATAATGGGTGAGTATGTCTCTTCATAATCGACGCCAGGCCTTTGAGAAAATCCTTGTGCAACAAGGCGTGCTTTGTACCTTTGTACTTCATTTTTCTCATTCCTTTTCTGCATAAAAACCCATTTGTAGCCAACAGGTTTAACACCATTAGGTGTTTGTACTATAGGCCCAAAAACTTCGTGCTTGACAAGTGAATTCTATTCTCATTGAATTGCTTCTTGCCATTTTGGTCAATCATTTCTTTGTCGACATTCTACAACAGATTGAGGTTCAAGATCCTCACTATTTTGCATAATTTTTTATGCAACATTGTATGCAAAAACATAATCCACCGCTATTTCTGATTGATTCAGATTTATTTCATCATCACTTGATTTTATGGATAGTTCATTATTTTCTTGAGTCTCAAGCTCATTGATCCCTTCAAGGATACCATAATTACTCACATCTTGACTTTCTATGTGAGGTTTTTTCATAGAGTCATTTTGACCTTTTAATTTTCTTTTTCTAGGATTTTAATACTTTGAACCTAATGGTCTACCACACTTCAGGTGTGCTTTTGACTCATTAGCTATGACACTAGTAGATGGTCCTACAGGGACATCAATTCAAATTGGGACATTCTTTGCAGGAATATGTGATTTAGTAATCCTTTTCAAATCTGTAAATTCGTCTTACATTTGATTTGCAATTTTCTGCAAATGAATGATCTTTTGTACTTCTTGCTCACAAATGGAAGTATGGGGATCAAGATGAGACAATGATAGATTTTTCCACAAAATTTCTCCTTTAATTTCACTATTTTCTCCCCCTAATTTTGGGAAAAGTGTCTCATCAAACCGACAATCTGCGAATCTGGCTGTGAACAAATCTCTAATTAGTGGTTCAAGTTAGCGAATAATAGCGGGTGATTCAAACCCAAAATATATTCCTATCCTTCTTTAGGTACCCATTTTAGTGCGATATGGTGGTGCTACCGGCACATATACAGTGCATCCAAAAGTTCTTAGATGAGATATATTGGGTTGTTGACCCAAAACCAATTGCAATGGGGAAAACTTATGATAATTTGTCGGTCTGAGAGGAATAAGTGTTGCAGCATGCAAAATTGCATGACCCCACACAGAAGTGGGTAACTTAATTTTCATAAGTAATGGTCTTGCTATCAACTGCAATCGTTTAATTAATGACTCAACCAGACCATTTTAAGTGTGAACATGAGCTACAGGATGTTCAACTCTTATCCCAATAGATAAACAATAATCATTAAATGTCTGGGATGAAAACTCTGCAACGTTATCAAGGCGAATGGACTTAATCTGATTATCAGGAAACTGTGCCCGTAATCGTATTATTTGTGCCAATAATTTTGTAAATGCCAAGTTGCGAGATGACAATAGGCACACATGAGACCATTTAGAAGAAGCATCTATCAAAGATCATAAAATATCTAAATGGCCCACTTAGTGGGTGAATAGGTCCACAAATGTCCCCATGTATACGTTCCAAGAACGCATGGGACTCAATTTTGACCTTTGTTGGTGATGGTCTTACAATTAACTTGCCTTGATAACATGCATTACAAGAAAATTCACCATTTAAAAGAATTTTCAAGTTCTTTAATAGATGCCCATTTGAATTTTCTATAATTTGTCTCATCATTATGGACCCAGGATGTCCCAGACGATCATGCCAAAGTACGAAGGTATTGAAATTAGTAAACCCCCGATTTACTATTTTTTGTTAAATACAATCCAGAAGATAAGGCTGTGAATTTTTCTACAACATATGTCTGCCGGAGACATTTTTGGTTATACCAAGATATTCAAGATTCATTTCATCAATTGTCTTGATATGATAACCATATTAACGAATATCTTTGAAACTCAATAAGTTTCTCCGAGACTGAGGAGAAAACATAACATTATTTATTATGGGTTTAGTTCCCTTGGGTAAAATTATAATGGCTCTTCCGAAGCCCTTGATCAAATTAGCACTACCAGATATCGTAGTAACATTCATATTGCCCATATGTAAATGAGAAAAATATTTCTCATTTTTGAATATCGTGTGTGTTGTACCAGAATCAATCAAGCAAATGTTTTCATAATTTGATAATTTGCTTGGAGAATTAGCCATATCTTCAAAAGTAATGAAATAAATTTATATTAAATCATTAATTATCTTTTATTAAATAATTTATAAAATATAAGAAATAATGGAAGTGTTAAAATGACATTTGAATCATTATAATGATCATGTACTAATAATGCACAGGATCTTTATCACCCAAACCTTTAACACTTATTATGTCTAAAATAAGTATTAACATAATTGTTTAATTTCTTGAAAGACATGACAAAAGAAAAAGTTGGTTTTCCACTTACTTTATTTAGATAGTGCATTTACTTTCACTTTAAATATAACACTATATGTTTCCTTTTATAGTCACAAAATGATAAGAAGAAAATATTATCTTAATATATTTCAATTCATCTTCAAATCATTATAACATTCCAACTCATGTTTCCATAGATGTTTTAAAATGGACTCAATTAATATACATGGATAAACATGAGTACTTTAATTATTTATTTTCCACATTATAACCAGTACAAAACAACAAATATTAATAACATTATTATTAGTAAATATCAATCATGATTATTCTTCCATATCCACAGAACCGTCACCAATTAAGTGATCTATTTTTCCTTCAGGGTGTGAAGAAATCTGTTACATCCAAGTGTGTGATGTCAACATGATCAGTGATAAAATTAGCTTCAGGATTTTTATCCTTCTTTCTTAGTGATGCTTGGTAAAGCTCAACCCAGTGTTTAGGAGTACGATAATCACATGCATAATGACCCCTTCCACCACATCGAAAATAGTTTGTTTTAACTGTTTCATGTTTCTCATCTTTTCCTTTTCCCTTTTGATAGTGATTTTTCTTTGGTGAATGATTAACATCGGGAAAAGGATTTCGCTCTTGGTCGTAATTACGACCACGTCCATGTCCACGACCTCTTCCACGCCTAGCGTGGTGGGCGTACACCTCATTCACTTCAGGAAATGGTGTAGATCCAGTGGGACGATTCTCATGATTTTTCATCAATAAATCATTATTTTGTTCAGCCACGAGAAGATGAGAAATCAGTTCAGAATACTTCTTGAAACCCTTTTTCTTGATATTGTTGCTGTAAAAGCACATTCGAGGCATGAAATGTGGAGAACGTTTTTTTCCATCATATCAACATCACTAACCGTATCTCCACATAATTTCAATTGAGAAGTAATTCTGAACATGGCAGAATTGTACTCATGGATAGACTTAAAGTCTTGTAGCCTTAAATGCATCCAATCATATCGTGCTTTTGGATGAATGACCATCTCCAAATGGTCATATCTTTCTTTTAGATTATTCCACAGAACGAGTGGATCCTTGACTGTGAGATATTCAATTTTTAAAATTTCATCAATATGATGACGTAAGAATATCATTGCTTTAGCACAGTCTTGTTTTGATGCTTTATTTTCAATTTTAATGGTGTCTCCAAGACCCATTGCATCCAAATTGATTTCAGCATCCAGTACCCATGAAAAGTAGTTCTTGCCCGAACTATGAAGGGCAACGAACTCAAGTTTGGTAAGATTAGCCATAATAAAAAGAAGAAAAATAATAATACCTTAGCCTTCAAATTTAGTCTTCAAACTTTAAGATGATAGAGTTTCGTGCTGATAACGTGTTATAAAATAAAGACTAAGTATTAAAATTAAACTAATAACAACCAAGAAAGGAAGAATATATTAGAGAGATAAAATAGGAAACTTTGTATCTTTCTTATTTTGTGTGTTTTTCCATACAAGTTACAATGCCTTTTATAGACATTAAAAAGGTATAATGGACATTCATTAATCCATTTACAACAAAAAGTTAGAATTTCAAACTCCATGATATTTTAATAGTGACTGGATTGGACCTGACGGTATAAAAAGTACCTCTTGATAATGCTTCATTTTTGGATTAGGGTTTTTCATTTTGGGGTCGGGTCAAATTTAGTTGTTTTTTTGGAAAGTTCATTTTTAAAATTATTAGGAAAAAGATATAAATTCATCTCTAAAGTTGTTTCGAAAAGCCTGTTACACGCTTAAACTACTGGAGCGACCTATTACACACCTATACTATTCAAAAGTGAATTTAATACCATCCTCAAAGCTGACTCCCATCTCTCTCAAAGCTTTAACCTCCTGTAGAACGACTGTAGGTCTGTGCCAATTGTCCTGCCGATACTCGATAGAAATATCGACTTTACAAAGGCTAGCGGGTGCAGGTTATAAGGTCCGTGGAAATAAAATTAAATATAAAATAAATAAAGTGCGTTTGAGTTTTAAAAAAGTCAATTTTTCCCTGCCCTTACTCTTCTCCTTCATGTCACCCTACCTTTCTTCTCCTCTCGATCTCGTCAAACGTAAGATACAGGTCTCACTCTTCCCCCTTACCGATTCAATTTCATTTGCGCTTTGAGTTATAGATCTGTCCATTTCTCACGCGATCCTTCACTTCTCAAATCTATTAGAAAACCGTGTTGTTCTATTTTTGTTCTTATAGCCGATCTATACTCTTCTGACTTCTAAAAATCTATATTTTTAATGTAACCATTTTACAGGCACAAGTGTTTTGGTTGTTTCTCTATGATGGAGGAAGACACCTTATTATTTTTTATTTAAGATTTTAACTGGAAAATTATTGTTTCAGATCTTACTTCTTTGTTCAGATGTAATAATTTCTATCATTCCCTTTGATTTTCTCGACCATGAAAGGAATGCCTCCTCTCGATCTCGTCAATTGTAATAATTTTTTGTGGTGGGTTTGGAGATGAGTGATAAAATTAGTGATGATATGCCTTTTAATTTCAATAATGACAATAAAATTTGTGATTTTGATGTGGATGCTGAAATTTATGGTTCTGATTGTGATGAATTTCAATGGTAGTGATGTGATTCCGATGGTGAGTTTAGTTAAGTTTATTATTGTTGTTATCAATTTTTTATGATGGTAGTGGTTGTGGGAAGATTCCGGTGGTGAATTTGGTTATGGGTGGTGAAATCTATGATGGTGGAGAAGTGAATTAGGTGATAATGGCAACATTAATGGAGGTGGTTTAATGGTGGGTTTGATGGTTCATAGGAAAGAAGAAGCAATTGGGTGACATGATTTTTTTTTTTTTGAAATCTGACGTAATTATTGATGTGGCAGTGACACGGTGATGATGTGGCACGAGTGTGAGACACTCTCCCATCATGTGATGGTTGTATGTGCATCAGGGTTGAAATAAATTCTCTTTTAAATAATTCAGGTGTGTAATAGGTTGTCACAATAATTTAAACGTGTAACTGACTTTTCGTAATAAGTTCAGGGGAAATTTATTTCTTTTCCCAAATTACTATTCAAGTAGTTGCTGTGGTTGTTCCTAGTTTTAGATACGGTGTTAGCATGTTCATAGCCACTTTATTTTATCATTCAATGTGCATTTCATGTATTTAAATTTGAAGTCAAAGGTCAATAAAAATCAGATTTTCCCAGTCAATTTTATTTCTTCTTTCTTTTGCAATTCCAACTTAAAGGCAAAGGTACACACAACAAAATACATGACATACATACATTAAATGATATGCACTTAATTACAAATAATCATTAAGACGAAGACGATTTCCAATATCCTTGTATAGGATAAGATTGATCGACCTACATTTATTAACATAATACCAGTGAGACACCAATACTTCAAACATGAAAATAACAACTTTTATATCATCTCCACAATGATCTTTCCTGTGGCATGTCCATCAAGACTCTTGGCCCAAGCATCTTGAACCTTGCTTAGAGGATACTTAGAGTCAAATATAGTCTTTAACTTCCCTTCTTTCACCAAATTAACAAGCAATTTCAGTTCCTTATCTTCTTTAGGAATAAAAATCAACGGCAACAATTGTTTTTTGGAGAATGTCAGTTTCTTCCATACATAAGTGTACATTGAAGTAGGCCCAGGAGTAAGATCAATTACCTTACCTGTGTCATTCAAATTAGGCTCAAATGTTGACCAGGGAATGCCTCTAGCACAATGAACCACTACATCATACTTTTTTCCTGATGGACTTTTAAGAGTTGCTCCTTGTGGCGTTTTATAGTCAAGAACCTCATCTGCTCCTAAACTCTTTACGAATTCAATGTTACGAGCTCCACATGTTCCTGTAACATGAGTATTACCCAACTTTGCTAATTGAACAGCATAATGTCCAACACCACCTGAGGCAGCAGTGATAAGAATGTTCATACGCGTTCCACTTCCGTCTAGCTTGATTCCAGAAATCTCAACAAGGGCTTTGTGTGCTGAAATAGCAGCAACTGGAAGGCCTGCACCTTCAGCAGCTGATACTTCTTCTGGCCTTTGAACAGTCAAGCTCTCCTTTGCAACTGCATACTCTGCCAATCCACCTCCAATCTGTTAATATATAGTACTATTAGAGTTTATATTATATATGCATGTGCATCAACAATGCAATGAATTTCTACACTATCAAATTAATTAGTTGACCTACAATTACATATAACTAACAAATGAAATTAGACTTACAAATGGATTAAGAAGAGCCACAACTTTGTCACCAGCCTTAAATTTCACAACACTTGATCCAACCTCTACAACTTCTCCAGCTACATCAGTACCTACTCCTCACTCACAAAGATACATTATTAAAAATACAAAAACGAAATATAAATGATGAGCAAGAAGTTATTATTTAACTGCACTTACAAGGTATAACGGGAAATTTGCGAGGAACAAAAGGACGAGCCACACCTTTCTGAAATTTCAAGTCTAATGGATTTAAACTTGTAGCCTCCAATTTTATCAAGACCTCATCCTTGTTCGGAGTAGGCACTAGAACTTCAACATGCTGCAACAATTAATGACGGTGTAAAACATGTTACATATTTATAGAATGGTACGGTGTTACTTATAAGATGAAATTTCATCCAAAACTGAATATGGATATATAGGAGAGTAAGTACCTTCAATCCATCAGCTCCTCTTCCATAAGAGTTGTACTGCACCGCGCGCATAATTAACTTCCCTTCCATACCTCCAATAACCTCTGTTGTTTTGATTTATTTGGTTTCATCCTCCTAGCTATTCATTCAACTGTATTTAAACTATATAATTAGATTGGCCAGGAATTTTCTATGTTAAAATAGTTGAAAAGACGTGCTAAGTCAAAGTTGAAAATCAAATATTCTATTGTTTTCTTGTTTGAATTGTGTGCCAAGGATTGAATTCATTTTCATGACGATCATACAAACCACGCAATTGTAAACAAAAGAAACATAGTATTAAATTGAAGAAAACAATTCATTATTTCATAAGGGGACGGTTTGAAACTTTCTAAATAATACTTTCTCCGTTTTAATTTGTTTATCTGATTTTAATTTGACACGAAGTTTATAAAAAATAAAAAAATATTTTTGAATCTTATCTCTTTAATTAATGATATAGAGAATCAGTTAATTAATTCACAAAAGTCATTCAAGTTTAGTGGTGGTCGACTTCACAAAGTCACTCATTCTGCTCATTGCCTTAATATAAATCCACTGAAAATATGACATTTCTCTTATATAATATGAGGGAGTTGAAGCAACTCAATCAAGCAACATGTCAACATGTTTGTCTGGCATTTGAAGGATAATTCAGCAATTTCACTTAAAGTGGAATTATATTACTAGTGAACAAATTTTGTTGTTGTAATTGTAGTTGTGGTTGTCAGTTGCTTTTACTTTGCCTCTTTCATAGCTACTTGGCTATTTCAGCGTTTAAGAGCTATTTTTTTTTTTTATATGTCATTCCTTTCTATAAATAGTTGGTTCATAATACTTGTCATTTCATAAAATCAATGCATAAATTGTCATATTGTTTCTTTTTTATCCTTGTGAGTTATTAGCCTTGGAAATATACATTTAACCAACTTAGAAAAGTTAAGTAAATGATTCATGTTCATTAGTTAAATTAATTAATCAAAATAAATTAATTCATATTTATTGATTAAAAACTTGAGTACCAAAAAAATTAAATAAGGGTAGAAGGATAAAGTTACATCATTTCTTAATACAAGTACAAAGTAAAAACGTGACATATAAAAAGGAACGGTGGAATATCTTGGAAAGGAAAATTGAATTTGTCTTTGGTTATTCTTATTTCCTCTGCGGTTCGTTCTTTTTTTTTTTTCCAAGTTAAAGAAATCATTTTCTTGGCTTCTTTGTTTGTGCAGATGTGTTTTGTAATTTTTATTATTTTTTTGGTATTTATGAATCTGTTTTGTTTTTGTGAAAAGAGTAAATACTACATTGATATGGATGTATAATGTCAAGTGTGGATGATAATTCCAAACCCATTGGAAATTCCTGGCTGAGGATATTTTTGTAAATCTTTGTACTTTCTCTATTTTAATTAATTTATCTTAGTTTGTTAATTCTCTATATTTCAAAATTACCTAAAAATATTATAAATTATAAAAAATATTATAAATTATGATAATTAACAAGTTAAATATTTAAATGATATATAAAAAATTTAATTGACGCTTAAAACTCTATCGATGCCACATAAATTGAAAAAAACAATAAGTAACATATATATTATTTGAAAATGACGTAAAAACACTACACATAACAATAATTAACAACTTGAAACATTTGAAAGACATATAAAACATTTGATTGACTCTTGAAATTTTATGTGTGGATAAATTGGGACATATGAAGTAGTATATATTAGTATTCAAAAATTATGTGAAAAATACTACCTAAATCACAATAATTAACAACTTGAAACATTTAAAAATCATATAAGAATTTGAATGACTCTCCAAATTCTATTTGTGACACATAACTTCAGCAAAAAGAGTAAGGGAAAATTACACAAGACAAATATGTGATATGTATTTACGATAAACCATGATAGTTTTAAAAAATTACAATTTATAGCTATATATAAGGTTTTATAGCAAATTTCTCTTCTCTCTCGCCCAAACAATGGCATCCCAAAAAACATTCCATATAAATATAACAATTTTATTTTGTGTTATGTATGCAAATGTATTTGTATTCTATATCAACTGTATTTTGTATATGTATCAATTGTATACGTATTCTATATCAATTGTATTATGACAATTTGTATTATGCCAATTGTATTTGTCGATACATATTGTGTATACAACTGATACAATTATATTAGATATATAATACAAATCAATTGTATTCAGACAATTATATTTGTATTATTGTATCAAATATGTTTGCATTTTGTATCAATTGTATTCATTATGCAACAAATACAACATGTATTCCTCCTCTCTTCTACCTCTCTGAATATTTCTCCCCTCTCTCCTCCCTTTTTTGATCTCACTCGCCTCTCTCCTCCCTCTCTCGATCCCTCTCGCCTCCCATTTTGATACAAATCAGTTATATCAATTGCATTTGTGATACAACAAATACAACATGCATTCAACCTCTCTTCTCTCTCTCCCAGATCTCACTCGCCTCTTTTCTCCCTCTCCTAGTCTCGCTCGCCACTCTCCTCTCTCTAACATGTAGCTATATTTTGTAATTAAGCAAATTATAGCTATAGATCTCCAATTAAGCCCAAAATATAGTCATTAATTTTGAAAGTTTCCCAAAGAGTAATGTACATTGGACCCATACTATACACACGCTCTTATGTCTAGTTGTAATATAAAATGGAAAAACTACACAAACTGAACCTAATATGCAAAATATTTATCCAAATTGGATCCAACCCAATATATTTATCCTAATTGGATTCATGACCCAAACTATGTATCCGCATACCCCTTGTTCTATTCACTGAACCGCTACTTCTTGATCCTTGATATCGTTAGAGTATATATACTATGATAGTATCAAGCAGTAATTGAACATTTTTTTCACTGAAACGTTGTTTGTTCCTCCTTGATGTCATCAGTATATATTATAATATAATGGTATCAAACAATAACTGAGTAGTGCTTTCACTGAAGCATTGCTTCTTCTTCTTTGATACCATCAAAGTATATATATATACTTTGATGGTATCAAACAGTAAACATGCATTAGTAATTTAAAATAAAGGGTATGAAAGTAAGAGGGTAGTTGCTTGTCACGTGTACTTCTTTTCCCATATAAAATCCGGTAGTGACTTTTTAAAATACCACAAAAACCTAAAACGGCACTACAACAAGTTTGATATTTAGTGAACCAAAAAATCTTATTTCATGATTGTATATATTTTTTGACAAAATCTATTTTTGTCAATCCTTCGTAGTCATATAATGGGTCACGAAATGTAGATAAATGGTTATCAAATTTGTTTATCAAAGTGTAGTTTTTTTAATCAAAAGCTTTAAAACGATAAATAAAAAATGAACTAAATCAAAATGGTAAAGGTTGACGGGTACCGCGCTTTACCAATTTTAATTTAATGGAGTTAACTTTTCTTTTGATAAGACGTGTGGGAGGCACGCCTTATCAGGCGAAGAGCCTCCCACGCCTTACCCCTTTATAAGGCATGTGGGTGGTCACGTCTTATAAGGCGTTTAGGCCCCCCCATTTCTGTTGGAATGTATGCTTCCACCAGTATCAATGGGACCAGGTCCTCAGCACAATTGAAACTAAAACAGTAAAGAACAAGTGCTGAAAAGTAAAGATTGACAAAAGAGTTTATGTGGAAACCTCCTTGCTCAAGAGATTAAAACCACGACCTGGCCTGCTAGGACTTTTAGAACTGCTTTTCACTAATCTTCTCAAGCAAAAGTACAAGCCAGTTACAAACCGAGATTAGCCTGCTAATCCCAACTCTAAGTAACACCTCCTATTACTTAGACGAGCTAGAGTAGATACCACACTACCCACTATATTAATCTTATCCTGATTAATATAGATTTAGAGTGAGAGCCAAGTTAACTCTAACTCAGAACTCACAATGATTCACACGAGTTGAAAAGTTTCTTATCACAACGAAACGAATCCTACAATGTAAGCACTATCACAAGCAAACAAAATACAGCTGGTACAAAAAGCAATAAAAGCACTTCTATCAGGTCCCTTACTGCTTTGAAGCTTGAAAGTTTCTCTCTTTGAATGAATGAGTAAATGAGTTGTTGTTTGTTTAATTTATACTATGAAGATTTATTACCTACCAAACAAACAACATCGTCCTTTGTGATTGGTGGAGTACACTGCTACTTCACCAACCCTCTGACGCAGATAACTGTAACAGCTGGCTGGCACATTTGACAACTGGACGAGATTCATACTCTGTAGAGGACCAGGTCCCTGTACTTGTGAGGAGATCATCAAAACACCAACGGGCATAAGCTCTTATCAATTTCCCCCTTTTTGATGATGACAAACAATCTGCATAAATAGCTCTTCACTCGAGTGAGTAGACATTCATTCAAAAATCAATTGCTCAATTGGCCAGTTATAGAAGCATACAACAACAACTAATTAGAATGGCCATCCTATTAGTTCCTCCTTACTGATATCAGTTCCCCCTTAAGACAACAACACAACATTCAGTTCCCCCAATTTCACCAAACTTAATATCAGTTCTCCCTTAATCCTTGGCCAATTGCACCAAACTTCCCCCTTTTAACATCATTGAAAAGGCGAAGCAGTAAACATATGCAAGTTAAAATGTTAATCAAAAATAATTTAGAGCAATGGGCCACACAGAACATGCGAGTGAAAGCAAAAAGAGATAATAGTAATACACATGAACAGGGCACAAAACAGAGATAGTTGCATATTACAAATACTGACCACTTGTCACGACCCGGGAGCACCCCCAAGTCGTAACAAGGCGTACTCGACCCCGAAGGGGTCTTATACGAGCCACATAGTCATTCATTGCATTCAATAATGAAAATAGTGCGGAATA